>ONZH01005353.1:0-20536 GCA_900303285.1 Rhinella marina | reverse complement strand
GGTCTTGAATTAAAGCATGGACTGTCATCTTTCAATCAAGCCAAGTTGCATGTTTCTAGCTGGTACCATTTAGGAGATATCAGCCTGTAAAGCAGCCCTCCCTCCTCCACTTTCTGCCTCAGCCCAGCACCAGGCACTCAGGGCTAAGTTCCTCCCCCCTAGAGCTCACCCGTCTTCTGTTATGAGATAGATAAGAAGGACTGCACATTGTTACAGCTTGAGAAAAGAGCAGCTGAATAGGAAAGTAGCCTGCATCTGTGGGGGTTATTAGCAGGTAAAACTGAGAGTGATCAAATGTTAAGGCACAAAAGCACTTATACAGCAGGGTGTACTATACCATTAGGGGATAAAAAATGAAACGGCAGTTACACTTTAAGAATCGGGGGTATACTGTTTCTGACTACAAGTTAGCCTAATTCCTCTGGTACTCCACTCTGCTGCCCCTGATCCACGTGGGTCAGCAGCCTACTACTCCTGGGTGGCGGGTACAGCAGATCCACATCCACAGATTGTATCAACAGGTTTTCTTCAAAACCTGCCCTGTACTGACTGCAATTCAACTCTTTTTCTATACTGACCAGTTTTCTAGTCCCTGCCAATGGAAAAAATCTCCACACAATACAGCTAGTTTTGGGTCAGACAGGTACAGTTTTAGGAAATATACTAGCTAATTAGATTTAATTAGAGAAATTTAAGGTAGGAAAAGGACAGAGGCAGTGTAATGTAGTGTGTATCAGTGGAATGCAGCCATTTCCATCCAGTGAGGCTCCACTTGCACTGAACATCAATATTTAAAGCTACTGTACCATCAGTCCAATTTACTTAAAAAAAAACTTCACAATCACAAAAACCTTCTACAGTATTAATCCTGGTGATGACTGGCTGATGTATTTTTCTGCATTACAGTTGCACTAGACTAGTGCTAAAATAAAACAAAAAATAAAAATGTTTGTATTGGTGATAAATACACTAAAAGCAGGTTATTAACACCCAAGTTAATTATCAGAAAACTTTTTGTTCAAACCCCCCATTGAGACGGTCAGTCACAAAATATTTATTGGCCATTAACAACAGCACAGATATACTAACAACTAGACCCCGAGGAAGAGACCAGTGGCAGCAGTCCCACCTTACTGCTTGTAGTGGCATGGTACAGCAGCAGCTTCCTATTCACGCTTGCTGTCTCACACCCAGCTGAAGAGAGGCTCCCTCCCTCTCTCGGGGAAACTAGCTACACCTAACTGTTGCTAGAGTGAAGGCATACAGTTGCCTGCTGGAACACTATGTCGTCCTTTCAATACTCATAGTACTCGAGTGTACGAAGTAAATCGTCTTCTAGGATACTCACATATAGCTCAGCATCGAGACCACCATCGATACTGGTCAAGTATCCAATGTGTTTTGCTGTGAAACAACCCCATATCATAAGGCTTCCTTTACTGAACTTGACAGTTACTTCAATTTCTCGATCTGTTAGACCCCTTTTTCCTTGTTTCTTCCAGACCTATTTGCCCCCATCAGAGCCCAGTCTATTGACTTTTCTCACATTGCTCCAAATCACCCGTTTCCAATCTTCTACTGTCCACTGTTCATAGTGGATGGTGAGATATGG
Organism: Rhinella marina; assembly: GCA_900303285.1. Taxonomy (NCBI): domain Eukaryota; kingdom Metazoa; phylum Chordata; class Amphibia; order Anura; family Bufonidae; genus Rhinella; species Rhinella marina. Next base: position 18,924 of record ONZH01005353.1, on the reverse strand, counting down.
AGCCTGAAAGTCAAAAGTTCGAAACATTGTTACCCTTTTGCTCGTCAGTGTAAATCTGTTAATCTTTGATTCTGTAATTGAGGTGAAATTGTGGCCTGATACTACTGATTTGGGGTGTTCAATTTCTTTTATACATAAGTTAATACATTAAAGGGGTTATCCCACGAATAATGTAAAAAATGAAAATCAGACATCATATAGTACATGACAACCAACAAAGCTAGAACCAGCCCTTTACCTCACAAGGATCCAGAGATCTCCACATTCATTGCTCTGCCAGATTTATATCAAGCTGACAGCTCAGGGGGAGTGTCTTTTCTGCTGTAGCTCAGGAGGTGTGACTCAGCTCTCCCTATCACAGCTCAGGAGGCGTGTCTCAGCTCTCCCTATCACAGCTCAGGAGGCATGTCTCAGCTCTCCCTATCACAGCTCAGGGGGCGTGTCTCAGCTCTACCTATCACAGCTCAGGAGGCGTGTCTCAGCTCTGCCTATCACAGCTCAGGAGGCGTGTCTCAGCTCCCCCTATCACAGCTCAGGAGACAGTTAAAAGTTGAAACTGAGCATGTGCGGCCTGCTCAGTGAATAGGTCAAAGAAATAAGAAATTAAGTGGCGCTATACAGATACATCTTATTGAATAACTCAGTAGCTGTACAAAATTTTTAATGACATGCAATTACAAAAGTATTCAGATCCAGGTGCTGGTTTAAAAACTGTAGAATATTTTTCGTGGGACAACCCCTGTAATCCTTGAATCTGTAATTGGAGTGAAATTGCGGCCCGATACTACTGATTTTGGGGTGTTTATGTTCTTTTATACATAAGTAAACCCGTTAATACTTAATTCTGTAATTGGGGTGAAATTGTGTTCTAATACTACTGCCAGCTCCTTCCAAGAGAACAGGCAGTGGAAAAAATGTTTCCGGAGCTGGCAGAAGTCGCAGCAGAAGAAGGGACGTGGTAGCAGCAGTTGCAGCAACATGCCAGAGCTGCCAGTGTCATCCAATGGTTGTATTTTGACTAACAACACAGCTGTTCTTGAATGGTGGTCTTCAGCATCATTTCAACATGTGCCGCCACCTGTCTTGAATCTGCCTCTTTTATTTTCTGTTCCTTCTGCTCGGGAAGTATATTATGCTGTCAGCTGTGCTCCGCTTTTCAGTGAGGACGAGTTTATTGAGGACAGTCAGCAGCTACTGCCCAGACAATATTTGGAGGAGAGATCTGTAGTGACAGAAGTAGTGACAATGAGTCGCATGGGAGCAGGTGCTGTGAGCAGGCAAGCAGCACTGAAACTGGTGTAGAGTAACATCAGTGACATGCAGACAGTAGTGAATGATGTTGTAGCTGATCACACGTGGAAGCCTGATGAAGAGGGAGCATCATCATCATCATCATCAGGGGATGAGGGTGGCAGCTTGCGCATGAGACAGCAGGTATGCCAACAGGGTGGCAGTAGTGTGAGACCTGGAGCCAAACAAGCCCAGCGTAGACTGTCTGCTACTCAGGAGCCTACCTGTCCAGAAACAACTAGTGGTTCACGGGTTCATGGAGGCAGCGGCAGACAGTCATCACTTAGTGGTGGGGTAAAATTCCCTACTCGCCAGTGTGGGAATATTTAATCAAATCACCAGAGGACGTCAGCGTGGCTGTGTAGAATCTGTGGATAGAAGGTGAAGCGTGGCCAGGGTGCCAATGTTGGCAACACATTCAGCATCACCATAAGGTGGCCTGTGAAAATCCTGATGCTAATGTAGTGGTACAGCCTGAGGCAGCAACCGTTGCATAACCCAGTGGCTCGCATCCCTTCTCTAGCAGTCAAGGCTCCACCACCTAAGCTGAAGGGAGTTGGTTCCTTTTCATCATTTACTGGTCCTGATGCTGCTCCTACTCCTTGTGACTCATTTCGCCAGCAATCAATCACCGAGGCGATTGCAAAAAGTATGCATGAACTTATCCAACAGCGCAGAAGCTGAGCGTGCTCCTGGCCAAGTACTTGGTACTACAGTCCCTCCCTTTCCACGTGGTTGACTCAGCCAAGCCAAGGTTGAGAGTCCCAAGCCGTCATTACTTCTCTAAAAAAGCTGTACCAGCCCTGCACATGTATGTTGAGCAGAAGGTGGGCCAGTCCTTGATCCTGTCAGTGTCTGGTACAATTCACAGCAGTGCCGATGTGTGGAGCTGTAACTATGGTCTAGAACTTAATATATTTCCTTTACGGCCCACTGGGTAAATGTGGTTCCTGCCCAGGCACTCCAGTCACTTGGCCAGGTGATGGCAATGCCGCCTTTGCGTTATGCTGTGATTTCGGCGCCAATGTCCTCCTCTTGCTCCACCTTATCCTCAGCCTCCACTGTAGGCACAGTTCTGAGTGGTCCTCCAGCATACCGCCTATGCAGAGCATTGCGGTGTCACGCTGTTCTTCACCTGGCCAGTCTGGGCGAATGGAGTCACACCGTGGAGGAACAGCTCCACGTCAGCAACCAAGAAATTGAATGCTGGCTGTCTCCTCGCTAACTGAAGATCAGAACCATGGTCACCGATAACAGGAAGAACATTCTATTGGCGCTGCGTCAAGGAGGGCTGACCCTGCATGGTGCATGTCTTTAATCTGGTTGTGACCCTGTTACTGAATTCTTCCACCCAACTGCAAGATGTCTTGAAAATGGCCAGGAAACTGTGCATGCACTTCAGTCACTGTGCAAAACATCCCCTCCTTGAGCTGCAGAAAGCAGAATAATATTTCCCAACATCACCTCATATGCAACATTTCCTGTATGAGTAAAGAAAGGCTTTGAACGATTCTTGATTATGCAGGTGGACAGGGGTACTCCCCTGTGTAACTCCGATGTTAGCCAGTGGCAGCTCATGCATGGCACCTGCCGTTTGCTCAGGCCCTTTGAGGACACTTTATTTGTCATTCCACTCTTTCATGTCCTGGAGCAGATGCTGAAAAATCTGGCTGGCCAGGGGATAGGAGATGTGACTTGAGACTCCAGTCTCTTATGAGCATGTTTCTTTACCCACCTACTGAAGAAAGCAGTCAGCGGCAGCAGGACATGGAGCAAAACATGAACCAGCAGGTGGTGGCATACCTGGAGTGCACCCTTTCACCCTGGATCAAAGATCCCCTGGAATACTGGGCAGCCAAACTTGATTTGTGGCCACAACTGGCTGAATTTGCCCTGGACAAGCTCTCCTGCCTGGCCAGTAGTGTGGCATCAGAGCGGGTGTTTAGTATGACGGGGAGCATAGTTTCCCCATTTTTCAACACAAAATATTGAGAAATTAATATAAAGATGAATCAGATGTGGATTAGTCTGGTCTTCCACAGACCGGTGCCTGATGCATTAGACTAGATCATTCTGGCAGTAATGTTCTGACTGTAGTGTGCTGCCACACCAGAACATTGTGATAAATGGCCCATTATTTCTGGCCACATGCTTCAGCCACTATTCTGATGCTGCTACCCGCCTGATGCCACACATCTGCTGCCTCTGCTGCCATCTTCTACTTTCACCATCTTGTGCTGTTACTGCCACTGCTGTTGCCCCCCATCTCCCCACTCTGTGACTTGTTTGGCTGTTAACCCTTTCTGCTGTACAGGAAAAAAAATTATTAAAATGTAAAATCTGCAAAATCTGTGAGGAGATGGGGTATTAGAGAATTACTGGAAGTGTTGCCCATAGTAACCAATCACGGCACAGCTTACATTTCTTTTAGTCCTCATTAAAAAGGAAAGCTGCGCTGTGATTGGTTACTATGGAAAACAAAGACTGTCTTTCGTTAAGATGGTTTTTCTAAATCTGCCCCAATGAAAGCAAAGGAAAAAAGCCTACAGCCTGTGGCTGTAGGACCTTTGATGATGTCACAGTCGTGTGATCAGTTACACAGGACAGAGGTAAATGTTAGTGGTTGCAGGACCTTTGATGATGTCACAGTCATGTGATCAGTTACATGGGAGAGATAAGGGCGGTACTATCTCTCCTTGGGGAGAGAGCGCTTAATTTATATATTGTGTATTGTGTGTATTGTTTTATGGATTTATTGTGTTTGTACGTCGGTGCTGACTGTCTGCATGTAGAGCAGCTATAATCTATTCTCCTGGTTCAGTTGGTTAAAGGGAGAGATAGAAATGGTAGTGGCCATAGGACCTTTGATGATGTCACAGTCATGTGATCAGTTACATCACACACGACCCTCACAGGACTGTACTTTACATGTGTATTCAGCCGAAGAGAGAAAACTGAGGGTTTACACATAGAACTGTATGGTAAAGGGGTGGAGGAAAGAGTTTTACACGGGACTGTTTGTCGGAAGGGGCTGCAATGATTTTTTTTTTTTACATGGGACTGTATGTTGGAAGGGGTGAGGCTTTGAGATCTTCTAGACTGCAGAGTCAGTGATGGGAATTCCAGCTGTAGTTAGTGAGTCGGATCATTAGGTTCATCTCAGTAACAAGATCCGGCTCTTCCCGCTCCCAGACATCTATTTATATAATACTAGACAGTCGGCATCCCCCCCCCTGTAAGGTGTGTGATAGGTATATATTGTGTATTGTGTGTGTATTGTTTTATGGATTTATTGTGTTTGTACGTCGGTGCTGACTGTCTGCATGTAGAAGAGCCATACTCTATTTTCCTGGATCAGCCGGTTAAGGTCTGGGGTATTTTGGGTTTATTAGACCAGAAACAGTTTAGACACCTTTAGTGCACATTACTTTAATGGCTATAACGATTTTGGTTATTGGGATAATATGGTGGCTGCTGCAGCAGTTTTTTTCTTGCTCAATGTAGGTTTCTTTTTTTATAATTTTATAAACATAAATTATATTTTTAATAATAATTTTTTTTAGAATATTTAGGTTTATAGTTTGGAAAAATATGTTTTCTTTTAAATTCTAGTTATTTTTTATGGTAATTTTACCCTAAAATATTCCATTCATTTTAATATATTACACGTCTATTGTAAGGTAATTCGGTCAGACCAAGCATTGTGATGGTGATTGCAGGTCTTTTGTTTTTAGGGGGGGAGGATTTTGTGTGTATTTTTTGCTTAATTTATATTTAGTTTTTACTCATTTTTATAGGTCGGCCCCTGAAAGATTAAAAACCCCATTCATTCATTTTATTTTTACATATGTTCTCAGCTCCAAGTTAAAGGGAAATCAGCATAGTTACAAGTGATAATTCTCACTCTTAGGGCTGTGTTGGGTCTTGGTAGACTCAACAACTTCCATCTCACAAGACGGATTTAGCAGAGAAATCAGAGAGAATGTTAGTTTGGTGACTAGGGAAGAGGAGGAAAAAGAGCTAATGTGGAGAAAGGCATTTTTCTCTGATAACATATATTACCAAGTTTCTTGCAATCAGCTACACTATCGATCCACGCCTGATTGTGGGAAAAGATAGTGACTAGTTAAGATTGTGTACTACTTTTTCCCAAGACCTTTAACTTCATGTTGTTCTTCTTCCAGATGTTCCTCTTCCAGATGTGATTTTGTTCTCACTCCTCCATGTTTTCCTCAGGTTTCCTAGGTACAAGGCTCTCTTCATATGATAGACAATGGTCTTTTCGATCAATGACCCACCAAGAAAGGAGAAGGACAGAGACCACACGGCTGCGATGATATTAGACCTCACCCTGGAGATCATCTCCTTGATAACTGGAGAGGTGAGAGTCTCACATGACATCACTCTTATCTCTAGTAATAAACCAGGGAAATGTCTGGAAAGGTGAAGGATTCTTAGAATCTCTGTAGTGATCGGCGTCTCCCCATACACAGGATTACACAGTAGTGAAGAAGTCGTCTGGTGAGTGTGTGACACCCCGTGTGTCAGGAGGATGGAGCAGGACCCAGAGCCCCATCACCGAGCCTCCACCTCATTCCCTGATACATGAGCAGAAGATCCTAGAACTTACCACCAGGATCACTGAGCTGCTGAGCGGAGAGGTGAGCGCTGCTGGGAATGCTGGGACATTAATAACACAGGGAGGGGTCTGGTAATGACTGTGTCCTTGTGTTGTCAGGTTCCTATAAGGTGTCAGGATGTCGCTGTCTATTTCTCCATGGAGGAGTGGGAGTATTTAGAAGAACACAAGGATCTGTACAAGGACGTCATGATGGAGAATCACCAGTCCCTCACATCACCGGGTAAGAGGAGACCTTCCATGACTGTAGAGGAGAGAACAGTTCTGAGAGTCAGATTCCTCCATCATCTGATCATCACATATAGACAATGTATTCAGTCACTGTGTGTATTTCCTATAGGATAATGAGGAGGGTCTGGGGTCCGAAGAACATAATAAAACTTCAGGCCTTATGATATATCCAAATAAGGTCCAACAGAGGCATGTTCACTTACTTGTTTCAAGCCAACTATGGGGCCTTTAGTCACAGCATATCCATACAATTGTAGGCAATTCCGATTTCGCAACAAATTCGTGTAAACATTGTATTCTGTTTTCCCCATCAATCTGCACCACATAATGAGAAAGAAAAAAGAATTTTGTCCTGGACATAAGTATTCAGACCCTTTGCTATGACACTTGACATTTAGCTCTGGGGTCTCCCATTTCTGTGGATCATCTTTAAGATGTTTCTACACCTTGATTAGAGTCACCTGTGGTAAATTCAATTGATTGGACATGACTTGGAAAGACATAGCCTTGTCGATATAAAGTCTTACATTTGACATTGCATATCAGGGCAAAAACAACCCATGAGGAGCAAAGAGTTGCCTGCAGAGCTCAGAGATAGGATTGTGTGGAGGCAAAGATCTGGAGAAGGGGCAAATAAGTTATCTTATGAAAGTTCCCAAGAGCATAATGGCCTCCATAATTCTTAAATGGAAGAAGTTTAGAACAACCAAGACTCTTCCTAGAGCTGGCCGCTCCACCAAACTCAGTAATTGGGGGGGAGGGCCTTGGTAAGAGAGTTGACCAAGAACTCCTATGATCCTTTATGCAGATGGGAGAATCCCCCATATTCTGAAGGTCAACCATCACTACAGAATTCCACAAATCTGGGTTTTATAGCAGTTTGGCCAGAAAGAAGCCTCCCCTCAGTAATAGACACAGCAAAGTTTACAAAAACTCTCAGGCTGTAATGGACTCTCAGACTGTGAGAAACAATATTCTCTGGTCTGATATAATCAAGTTTGAATTTTCTGACCACCTGTCCAACTGCATCCCTACATTGAAGCATGGTGGTGGGAACATCATGCTGGGGGTCAGGGAGACTGGTCAGGGTGGAGGGAAAGCTGAATAGAGCAAAGTACAGAGATATTCTTAATGAGAACCCGATCCAGAGCTCTGGACCTCCGACTGGGCTGAAGGTTCACCTTCTAACAATACAATGACTCTAAGCACACAGCCAAGACAACACAGGAATAGCTTAGGAGCAACTCTGTGAATGTACTTGAGTGGCCCGGCCAGAGCCCTGAACCCAATGGAATATCTCTGGAAAAACCTGAAAATGGCTGTCCACTGACGGCCGCCATCCAACCTGATGGAGCTTGAGAGGATCTACAGAGAAGAATGGCAGAAAATCCAGGTGTAAACATTGAGGAATCATCTCCAAGAAGACCGGAGGCTGTAATCACTGCTAAAGGGGCTTTAGATGAGCAAAGGGGCTAAATACTTGTGCAGAACGCTTATGGAGAACATCACGAATATCAGCATACTTTCTCCATTATAAATTTATGCTCAAAACCTCCATGCGGCCCTCAACATTGCCAAATAGAAGCGCTTAACCTCTCTCATCTCCTTACTCAATTAACCCAAAACGACTCTTTGACACTTTTCACTCTCTTCTTAGCCCTAAAGTTCAAGAACCTGTCACTGACCTCTGCTCTGATGACTTGGCAACATATTTCAGAGATAAGATTTTCAATATCCAATAGGAAATTATCTCAGTCCCCAACCAAATTCAATCCTCCTCCCTCCCACACTTCCACATGCTCTCCTTCCTCTTTTGACCCTATAACAGACTCACCATCTGCAGCAGTGATCCTATTCCCTCACACCTTCTTCAGTCCCTCTCCCCAGCTATCATCAATCACCTTACTACAATATTTAACCTCTCTCTCTCTCTTCTGGTATCTTCCCATCCTCTTTCAAACATTCTGTTTTCACCCACTACTAAAAATCACATCTCTTGATCCGACCTGTGCTGCTAACTACCGACCTGCTTCTAACCTCCCCTTCATCTCTAAACTCCTGGAACAACTGGTCTACTCTCACTTAATAAGCTATCTCTCTGCAAATTCTCTTGACCCCTTACAATCTGCCTATCACCCTCTCCACTCTACAGAAACTGTCCTTACTAAAGTATCTAATGTTCTCCTGACAGCAAAAAGGAATGGCAGCTATTCTCTATTGATTCTTCTGGAATGTTAGACCACAAATGCCTCCTTATTATACTCCACTCAATTAGCCTTAAGAACACTGCTCTCTCCTGGTTCTCTTGCTATCTCTCTGGCCACTCCTTTAGTGTATCATTCACTGTCTCTATTTCTTCTCCTCTTCCTCTTGATGTTGAGGTTCTTAAGGGTTCTATCCTAGGTCCTCTACTCCTCTCTCTACACAGCCCCCATTGGACAGACTATCAATAGATTTGGCTTTCAGTACCATCTCTATGCTGACGACACTCAACATTATACTTCATTCTCTGACATCATCCCTGCTTTACTCCAAAACGCCAGTAATTGTCTGGCAGCTGTCTCTAACATCATGTCCTGTCTGTATATAAAACTGAACCTCTCAAAAACTGAACCTCTTGTCTTTCCCCCATCTACTAACCCACCTAAACTTGATATCTTAATTTCCGTCTGTGGCACATAATAACTCCTGGGCAGCACACCCACTGTCTTGGAGTCATGTTTGACTCTGATCTTTCCTTTGTTCCCCATATCCAGTCACTTGCTCGCTCTTGTCGTCTGCAACTCAAGAATATCTCCTGAATCCGCCCTTTTCTTATGGTGGAAACGGCCAAAACTATCCTTAGGATAGGTTATCAATATCAGGTTGGCGGGGGTCCTCAGCTGTGCAGCAGTGTACATGTGCTGTCTCTCTTCCTGCTTGCTGCTGCTTTGCCATAGACATAGAAGCAGAGCAGGAAGAGAGACAGGAGACGGCACATGCACACAGCACTCTTTGTCTCCTCATCTAGGAGTCTGCAGTGGCCAGGTTTGGGGTGGCCCCAACGCTACGCTGCAGTAACCAGTGTGCTTCTTTACTGGAGGAATTTAGGTACAAAACAATACAGGCAAGGAATAAGGCTGGCTTCTCCAGTCTCCTCCCTGGAAGAAGTAGGGTTTGATGCTGAGGAAAGGCCTGAGCTAGCTGTCCCTCTCTCTCTTCAGAAGGCTGGTAACCTGGCCAAATGATGATGGCTCACGTTTTTTGGCAGAGTATCCCCATCTAAGTGTCTCCTTCTTGTTACTCAAACAGTCTGGCACAGTCTCCTCTTCTAAGCAATGAGCCCTAGAAGAGACCAGTGCTAGACTGGAACCTTCTAGTGGGAGAAACTCAGCACAAACAATTACAAAGTAACTACTCCCGTCTGGCATAGACTTGCATTACAGCTTCAATGATACTCAATGGCAAAGATACAGCAGTTATTCCAGAAAAAAAGACGTTTCCAGACATAACAACATAGCACAACCAGACATTTAAAAGGTCAGTCTGTCTGGTTTTGATGGTAAACAACATCTGACTTTTTCCCTCCAAAACTTGGTCTTTTTTAAACCCTATGGCAGCAGTGGAAAATGACCAGCTTCCCATTCAAAGTCCCAAAAGTCTCTCAGTATTCATTAACCCTTTCTACAGAGCCTCACAAAAACAATAAATAAACAAGATATATATCACAACATACATATAAAATGCAGTTACACAATATGAAATGGTGCACGTTAACCCTTTGAAGTAAAATAAAGTAAGAAGTTTATAACTTTGCATAGGGGAAATAGGCAAATGTCCAGACTTCAGAGTGTCCTGAGTTCACAACTACACTAGTTATTTTTGTGGTTTTTCTCCGTTAGAGGAGCGGAACAACTAAAATAGCAGAAGTGCTGGATCTGACACATAACTGAGATGAACAGAGTTCAACAGAAGCCATTGACTACAATGGAGTCAGTTCAGTTTCCATTCAAGATCCTATTGTATTACCGGACAAAAAAGTCCTGCATGCAGGACTTTGTCTGGTCTTTTTAACAGAATCTGTGACAGGCCCTGAACAGAGCCTGCATCGCAGATGTGTAAAAGCCCTTATCTGTTTTCTTCTATCTCCTATATATTTTTGTGTCATTAAAGCTTGAATGGTTAATAAAAAGATTAATTACTTTGTTTGTGAAAATAAGTTTCTAAGTTCTTTTTTCAGGTGAAGACGGTATGAGCAACTCCCATGGACATCTCCATTTATCTCCCTATCATGAAGCAGAATATAACAATACCACAGTTACCACAGTACCCTCAGTTCTTCACAGCGAAGATCTATCCCCCGATATCGCTGGTCACTGGAAACCTTCATCTGATCAATCACTGAGTGGCAAACAAATAACTGGACATAACTGGGAGGAAATATTTTCACATGGAAAACATTTTAAAAAGAAATCTAACCTTTCTTTGCATGAGACAAATCACAGAGAACAAAGGGCATTTTCATGCTTAGAATGTGGAAAATCTTTTACCAGGAAATTCATTCTTGTAGAACATCAGAGAATTCACACAGGAGAGAAGCCGTATTCATGTTCAGAATGTGGCAAATGTTTTAGTCGCAAATCAGATTATGATAGACATCAGAGAACTCACACAGGAAAGAGGCCATTTCCATGTTTAGAATGCGGGAAATGTTTTATTCAAAAATCGGATTTTGATAGACATCAGAGAACTCACACAGGGGAGAAGCCGTTTCCATGTTCAGAATGTGGAAAGCGTTTTAGTCAGAAATCACATCTTGTGGAACATCTGAGAGTCCACACAGGAGAGAAGCCATATTCATGTTCTGAATGTGGAACATGTTTTACCCATAAATCTGCTGTGCTTCATCATCAGAGAACTCACAAAGCAAAGAAGACATTTCTATGCTCAGAATGTGGAGCATGTTTTGCCAATAACATAACTCTTCTTGATCATCAGATTTCACAATGTCAAGCTCACACAGGGAAGAAACCATTTTCATGTTCTGAATGTGAGAAGCACTTTATGCGGAAATCATCTCTTATGGAACATCTAAGAATTCACACAGGAGTGAAACCATTTTCATGCTCTGAATGTGGGAAATGTTTTAGTCATAAATTATATCTTCATAGACATCAGAGAGTTCACACGGGAGTGAAACCATTTTCATGCTCAGAATGTGAGAAATGTTTTATTCAAAAATCAGATCTTGATAGACATCAGAGAACTCACACAGGAGAGAAGCCGTATTCATGCTCAGAATGTGGAAAATGTTTTAGTCAAAAATTATATCTTAATAGACATCAGAGAATTCACACAGAAGTGAAACCATTTCATGTCCTAAATGTGGGAGATGTTTTTATCAGAAATGAACACTTGGGGGCAATCTAAGATTTGACCCAGGAGAGAAGCCATATTCATGTTCAGAATGTGGGAAATGTTTTCTCCTGAAATCTTGACCATTAACTCATCTATACCAGCCACATCTTACTTCTAAAGGATCCTTGATGATGATACAGTCGGTTGATCAGGTACATCCATAGACCAATAGTAGATATAGAAACATATTAAGAAGATTAACTATTAAAACGATGGTGGTCCCCATCTATCACTAGAGCAGGGCCCTGCATGGCCCCAAAATGAACTAAGCTGCAATATGGGCATACACAGTCACAGCTCCATTTATCTATATGGGACCAGCCAGAAATAACCGAGCACAGTTCTCAGCTATCTCCAGTATTGCAGTATATGGTTAATCCCCTAATGACCAGGCCAATGTTTGTTTTTGTATTTTTGTTTTTTCTTTCCACATGAGGGCTTATTTTTTGCAGAAGTAGTATTTTTTAATGACACCATTTATCATATCTTCTATTGAAAAATATTTTTGTGAGGTGAAACTGAAAAAAATGCAATTCTACCATAGTTTTTGTTTTTATGGAATTAAAAATATCACAAAACTACTGGTCCAGTAATTGATACAATTATGGTGACACCAAATTTTTATAGTTTTTATTATGTTTTACTACTTAAAGAGGTTGTGTCACTTCAGCAAGTGGCATTTATCATTAAGAGAAAGTTGTCCCAAAGGGTTGTCCCAAGAAAAATATTCTACAGTTTTCAAACCAGCACTTGGATCTGAATACTTTGGTAATTGCATGTAATTAAAAATTTAGCATAGCCAGTGAGTTATTCTATAAAATGTCTCTTGCGCAGCGCCACCTGCTGTTTGTTCTTTTTCTTATTTCTTTGTCCTGCCCACTGAGAGGCTGCACATGCTTAACCCCTTCGCGCCCAGCACCGTACATGTACGGCGCTGGGGCGATGCGGGCACATGACGCCCGCTCGCGGGTGCGGCGGGCGTCATGGCCGGCAAGTCTCTGCTGTTTCTAACAGCAGACACTTGCCGCTACTTACCGCCATCGGCGGCGTCTTCCTGGGAGCCTAGATGCCGTGATCACACGTGATCACGGCATCTAGTTGCGTCTCAACCCGGAAGCATTCGCTTCAGGGTGGTGTACAGACACCCCGTGTGGCCAATCGGGGTGTCTGTACACCATATGAAAACTGTAATCCTCGCTGGTGAGGATTACAGTTTTCAAAGTGCAATTCTTATTCTGGCCACTAGATGGCAGGCCAGGATAAGAAATGAGCAATTCTTGGATTTCTGAGTCTATAAAATCCATGATTGCTCATAAAGAAAAAAAAAAAAGCCACAATATATCAGCCCATATTTGACCTTTCAAATAGTAAAAAAAAAATTTGAAAAAAAATGTTAAAAAATATATAAAAAATAAAAAAGATATAAAAGTTCAAATCACCCCCCTTTCCGTATAATTAAAAAATAAATACCTAAATAACAATAAATATAGACATCATGGGTATCACCGTGACCGAAAACGCCCGTACTTTTAAAATATAAAAAAAAAATTCCAATACGGCGAATTGTGTGGCGGAAAAAAGCGTCCAAATGGCGATTTGCCGTTTTTTGTCACTTTTTTTCTAAAAAAAATTAAATAAAAAGTGATCAAAAAGTCATACACACCCCAGAATGGTATCAATAAAAACTTCAGATCATCCCGCAAAAAATGAGCCCCCATACAGCTCTGTACACATAAATACCAAAAAGTTATAGGGGTCAAGATTTGACAAGGGGAAAAAAAAAAGGGCAACTTTCTAATTATTTTATCACTATGAAAACGCAGGAAAAACTATACATATTAGGTATTGCCGGATTTGTACTGACCAGTAGAATGAAAGTAGCGGATCAGTTTTAATGCACATCGAACGCTGTAAATAAGAAACCCGTAGAACTGTAGCGGAATAGCGTTTTCTTTGCAATTTCACCCGGTTTGGAATTTTTTTCCCGCTTCCCGCTACACCATATGCAATATTAAATGGTGGCGTTGGAAAGTACAACTTGTCCCGCAAAAAATAAGCCCTCATACAGCTATGTGAACAGAAAAATAAAACAGTTATGGCTGTTTGAAGGCAGGGAGCGCAAAACGAAAATGCATAACCGAAAAAACCTCCGGGCGCGAAAGGGTTAATACTATCCTTGGGAAAAAACACAATTATGTCACTGTTTTATGGGTTTTGTTTTTATTTTTTCGGTGTTCCCTATGCGGTAGAAGTGAGCTGTTAGTTTTCACATTTTATAGTTTTTCTTGCATTTTATGTTTAATGTTCATTCCAGTTTTAACAAAATTTACAAAGTGAAAAATCCTTGCAGGACCCAAAAAGCGAAAAAATAACAACAAGAATATCCTTTTTAGTATAAATTAGAAATGAGCAAATCTATGCGCCGCTTCGTAGATTCGTATCGAATCTTGGAAATTTTCTTCTCTGAAATGAATCCGAATTTTGTCGGATTCGCTTTGTATTATTTGTAAACATACGCAAAAATTTGACCGCTAACTATTCGCAAGATACTGTGAAACGTAACTAAGTTTACGCATTCTGCATACGGCGGGAAAATGACGTTCTGCCCCCGCAAGAGCGGGAAAGTGAAGATACGCCCCCCTCAGAACTGGAAAAAAACAATAGTACGCTAAGGATTTGTACACACTTTTGTACGCTTATGCGAACGTGTTCACATAAGTTGCGTACCTTTAACAAGTGTACGTTCGTTATTAGTGTGCAAATGTTCGCAAAACTCCACATAATAACGTATAATTTATACGCAGCTTCGTCGAATAGATTCGTATTCATTCGAATCTTGTGAAAACTTCGACGAATATTCGGCAAAGCAAATTTTGGATGATTCGCTCATCTTTAGTATAAATCTAGCCCCTTCCCCCCACCTTGGAGGTTTATATTCTTTATTTAACATTCATCTGCAATAAGTAAAGAACATGCATCAAACATGGAGATTAGGACTAGAGATGAGCGAGCATGCTCGTCGGAGCTTGGTGCTCGTTCGAGCATTAGGGTACTCGTAAGTGCTCGCTGCTCGGACGAGTATCTCGCCATGCTCGAGGAAATGGCAACTTCCGCATCGTGCTTTTTTGGCGCCTAAAAACACAGCCAATCACAAGCCAGGAGACTCTGCGGTACACCCAGCATCATGTGGGGTGGTACACATGTCGATAGCAGGGGTGGGCTGGCCTGATCAGGTGACCCTGGAATATACTACCGACTGGCCCGCGGTGCTCGGCTCAGATGCCGTCTGGATGTTGTTAGGGATAGAGCTGCTGCGTTTCAGGGACAGTGTTAGGGCCTGAATTTAGTTCTCTGTTAGGCAGGGATCACCCACAAAGAACCCAACAGCCCTTCTAAGGGCTACAAGACATTTTTTTTTTTTGTCACTTGGCTGGCTGGCACTAGTAGTGCAGCTATCGCCATATCTAACCCTGTTTTTTTTTTTATTGCTCTATCTCAGTGATACAAATCCATTGCACACAGCAGTGTGGAACCATTCTGTGTGTCACAGTTCAGCACTGACTCACTCCAATCCATATATACTGTCCAGGTGATGCTTTCTGTACGTCACACAATACAACCAAGTCATTTGCTACCAATATCATCTACAGCTTGATCCAGAAAACTCTCTGTGCGACATTTGTCTGGGTCGCAGACTAAATAGCCACTGTTAACAGGGTGTCAGTCAGTTCTACCATATTTCCTGCACGTCACGTTCCCAAAAAAACAAAATAAAAAAAAAAAATTATTTTTTCAGTTGTTTTAGCTCAGTGATACAAATCCATTTTACTCAGCTGTGTGTAACCTTTCTGTGTGTCACAGTTCAGCACATTCGCTCCGATCCGTATATACTGTCCAGGTGACACTTTCTGTACGTCACACAATACAACCAAGTCATTTGCTACCAATATCATCTACAGCTTGATCCAGAAAATTCTCTGTGTGACATTTGTCTGGGTCGCAGACTAAATAGCCACCATTAACAGGGTGTCAGTCAGTTCTACCATAGTTCTTGCACGTCACGTTCCCAAAAAAAACAAAATTAAAAAAAAATATAAAAAAACAAATATAAAAAAAAAAATTAGTTTTTCAGTTGTTTTAGCTCAGTGATACAAATCCATTTTACTCAGCTGTGTGTAACCTTTCTGTGTGTCACAGTTCAGCACATTCGCTCCCATCCGTATATACTGTCCAGGTGACACTTTCTTTACGTCACTTAATTCTACCAGACTGAACAAGTTTGTGGGTTTCAGTACACCAGGCCAGTTTAATTTTTTTTTTTATATCATACACTTATATACAAACAATGTTGAACCCCAGGGCTAAGGGTCGAGGACGAGGGCGTGGGCGTGGGCATTCAATTACTGCAGGGGGCAGAGGCCGTGGTCCTGGGCAGGGTGAGACAGTATCTGCTGATGAGGGAGCTGTGGAACGCCGCAGAGTTACACTCCCTAGCTTCATGTCTCAACTTACAGGGACACGTGGTAGAGGACTGCTGAAACCACAACAGTGCGAACAGCTGATCTCGTGGATTGCGGACAATGCTTCAAGTAATTTGTCCACCAGTCAGTCTTCCACGCAGTCCACCCACGTTACCCAAGGGAGCACTCCTATGGCTCCTCCACCTCAACCTCCTTCCCCCCAGTCTGCCCCCTCCCAGGAAAATTTGGAATGTGATCCGGCATACTCTCAGGAACTGTTTTCTGGACCCTTCCCAGAGTCACAAACCACTTCTCAGGTTGCTGCTGACCTCGTTCCCGATGCCCAAGTTTTCCAACTGTCGCAGTCTGTGGGTGATGATGATGACAATGTTGAGTTAGTGGAAGAAGTTTGTAAAGAGGTGTCAGACGATGAGGAGACACGGTTGTCAGACGGTGGTGAAGTTGTTGTAAGGGGAGAAATTCCGAGGGGGGAGCAGACTGAGGAATCGGAGGATGACGAGGTGACTGACCCAAGCTGGGTTGATAAGCCGAGTGAAGACAGTGCTTCTGAGGCGGAGGCGAGTGCTGCACCAGAACAGGTTGTAAGAGGCAGTGGTGTGGCCAGAGGGAGAAGCAGGGCCAGAGCTGGTGCATCAGCAGCAACTGTTTCACGTAGTGAAGCTCCCGTGGCGAGGCCTAGATGTTCGCAAGTCTGGAGGTTCTTTAAAGAAAGTGAGGATGACCGACGGACTGTGGTGTGCAACCTGTGCCACACCAGGATCAGCAGGGGTGCCACCACTACTAGCCTAACCACCACCAGCATGCGTAGGCATATGAGTGCTAAACACCCCACTCAATGGAACCAAGGCCGTTCACCACCTCCTGCGGGTCACACCACTGCTCCTTCCCCTGTGTCACTCGCTGCCTCTGCTAGTCAACCCCCTGCGTCACTCGCTGCCTCTGCTAGTCAACCCCCTGCCCAGGACCCCGGCACGAGCGCCTCCTGCCGGAAAACCACACCTTCGCCTCAACGATCCTCCACAGTGTCCACCAACGTGTCCCAGCGCAGCGTTCAGCTGTCTTTACAGCAGACGCTGGAGCGCAAGAGGAAATACAGTTCCACCCACCCACATGCCCAAGCCCTCAACGTCCACATCTCCAAATTGCTTAGCCTGGAGATGCTGCCCTATAGGCTGGTAGAGACCGAGGCCTTTCGCAATCTCATGGCGGTGGCTGCCCCTCGGTATTCGGTCCCCAGCCACCACTATTTTTCCCGATGTGCCGTCCCAGCCCTACACCAGCACGTGTCACAGAACATCATCCGTGCCCTGACCAACGCTGTTTCTGAGAAGGTCCACCTAACCACGGACACGTGGACAAGTGCTGCCGGGCAGGGACACTATATCTCACTGACGGCACATTGGGTTAACTTGGTGGAGGCTGGGACCGAGAATGACCCTGGGGCCGCTCATGTACTTCCCACACCAAGGATTGCGGGGCCTACCTCGGTCACGGTCTCTCAGACGTACTATGCCTCCTCCTCCTCCGACCCCTCTTCCTCCTCCTCCTCCACCGAATTACCATCCGTGGGCACGGCACCTTCAGTCGGTAGCTCTAGGCGCAGCAGCAGTGCCGTGGGTAAGCGCCAGCAGGCGGTGCTCAAACTGCTTAGCTTAGGTGACAAAAGGCACATCGCCCAAGAGCTGTTACAGGGCATCACGACGCAGACCGATCTGTGGCTGGCACCGCTGAACCTTAAGCCAGGCATGGTTGTGTGTGACAACGGGCGTAACCTGGTGGCGGCTCTGCAACTCGGCAGACTGACACATGTGCCATGCCTGGCCCACGTGTTCAATCTAATAGTTCAGCGGTTCCTCAAGACATACCCCAATCTGTCTGATTTGCTCACCAAGGTGCGCCGCATCTGTGCGCATTTCCGCAAGTCGAACACAGATGCTGCCACTCTCAGGGCAGCGCAGCGCAGCCTACAACTGCCCGCTCACCGACTGTTGTGCAACGTGCCCACGCGATGGAATTCCACATTAAACATGTTATCCAGAGTTTACCAGCAGCGCAGAGCGATTGTAGACTGCCAGATGTCATCTTCCACCAGAACTGGTAGTCAGGTCAGTCAGATTCCTCAAGTCTACAATGAGGAGTGGACGTGGATGTCTGATATCTGCCAGGTGTTGAGCAACTTTGAGGAGTCAACACAGATGGTCAGCGGCGATGCCGCCCTTATCAGCCTCACCATCCCGCTGCTTTGCCTGTTGAAAAACTCACTGCTCAGCATCAAGTCGGATGCTTTGCGCTTGTCACAAGAGACGGTGGAGGAAGATACGTCGCTTGATAGCCAGAGCACCTTCCGTTCTGTTTCTCAGCACGTATCGGAGGAGGGGGATGAGGATGAGGAGGAAGAGGAGGAGAATGTCGGCGAGACAGTAGAGGGTACCAGTGCTCAGTCCTTAACTCTTGAGCGTGTATGGGCTGAAGAGGAGAGGAGGAGGAAATGGAGAGTCAGGCCAGTGAGGAGAGGGAATTCTTGCGTGTTGGGACTCTGGCGCACATGGCAGACTTCATGTTAGGCTGCCTATCCCGTGACCCTCGCGTTAGAAGAATTTTTTTAAACACCGATTACTGGGTGTTCACTCTCCTGGACCCACGGTACAAGCAGAACCTTTCCACTCTCATCCCTGCAGAGGAAAGGAGTATGAGAGTGAATAGATATCAACAGGCCCTGGTGCACAAGCTGAAACAATTCTTCCCATCTGACGCCGCTAGCGGCAGAGGGCATGGTTCTGTGGGCCAAGTAGCGGGGGAGAGGAGGCGAGCAGGCAGCTTGACCAGCACTGGCAGGGGAACGCTCTCCAAGGCCTTTGCCACTTTTATGTCACCCAGCAAGACACT
>ONZH01005352.1:0-11828 GCA_900303285.1 Rhinella marina | reverse complement strand
AAACCTACAAATTCTGACAAAATGCAAGCATTGATTGTGCAAGAATGGACTGCAATCAGTCAGGATTTGGTCCAGAAGTTGATTGAGAGCATGCCAGGGAGAATTGCAGAGGTCCTGAAGAAGAAGGGTCAACACTGCAAATATTGACTTGCTGCATTAACTCATTCTAACTGTCAATATAAGCTTTTGTTACTCATAATATGATTGCAATTATATTTCTGTATGTGATAAAAACATCTGACAAACACACATAAAACCAGAGGGCAGCAGATCATGTGAAAATAGAAGATTTGTGTCATTCTAAAAACTTTTGGCCATGACTGTAGATTTTATCGCTCCATAAATATCTACTTATTACACTGAGGTCATACAGGGGGTGGACGGGAGATAACATTAAGGTCACATTGTGGTTCTAGGTCACACATCCCAGGACAGGAGGTCTCATGGCTTCTTATATTATTGATCAGTAAGACCCTTTGTCCAGGTTTCTTCCTTACCTCTTACCAGTTGTCACTGCCCAAGTGAAAGAGTTATGGGGTCAATTTGACACCTGATTACTAGTGACTGGTATTGGTGTTTGACACGTCCAATCTAAACCAAAGTACTTGGAGTAAACATACACTTACCTATTGGAAATAATAGTGAATCTTAGGCTTCTATGAGAAGTGGCTTTGTGCTGCATTTTTGCTTTTTTCCAAATATTTAGGAACACCAAATTTAATGGGCTTACTGTTTACAACAGTTATAGAAGGCGCACACCTGATGATTAACCACTTTCCGACCATCCGTTAACTATAATCGTCCTGGGTGTTGCACACTCTTGGCAAAACTCTTTGAATGACAAGGTGTGTCCAAACTTTTGGTCTGTACTGTACGTTTGAGTCTCTCCTTATGGATCCTAGTTGGCATGATAAAACACTGTCTGTCTGGAACACATATTCCAAAATTCAGTTGTAATCCGTGTGAGGTAAAATTGTAATCCGAACAGGTAATGTGTAATCCACATGGATAAAAGAGAATAACAGCAAATAGAGGACCCTTTTGGAAAAGGAGGCTCCCAAATAACTTGAGAAGGGGGTAAAATGTAGAGATGAGCGAATCATTCAAAAAATTCTGCAAACTTTTCCTAATATTCATATATTCGACAAATAGATTAGTTGAATTTGCGTACAAAATATACGTTATTATGTGGCTATTAGCGAACATTCGCGCATTAATAAAGAACGCTCAGTTAAAAAAGGTACGCAACTTTTTTGAACATGTATGCATGAGAGTACAAATTAGCATACGAATCCTCAGCATACTATTGTCTAGCGATTGTGTAATACGCAGGCTCGCACGGTGCTAGGCAAACAGTAACAGTTTGTGAATTACTTGAATTCGTAGGCAACAGCGTATATAGCAACTTATATGTAGCATTAGCGTACAATTTACCGGACAATTTTCCTAAAGCCTTAGGAACATATTTTCAAATCTAGCAAAGCGAATCTCAAAAAACTCGGATTCGCTTTGCAGATGAAAATTTCCAAGATTCCATACAAATCTATGAAGCGGCGAATAGATTCGCTCATCTCTAGTTGTGACCATGGAGTTGATGATTAAGAGTTTATTATACACTTGCCATGGAATTTAAAATGATGTCAGTAAACACCAAGGGCCTCAATTCCACATATAAAAGGACCTCTCTGTGGAGAGACGCTCTGTCTACTAAAATTGGTATCCCTTGTGTGCAAGATACCCACACTGCCAAAGGCAGGCACCCCACCTTTTCACAAAGGGGCTTCTCTCAAGTGTTCCTTTCTAATTCAGACAAAAAGAAGCCGGGGTAGCAATAGCGGTGAAGGATTCTTGCATAGATCACTCATGTTTCTCAGACATGAGGTCCATACCTTATTACAAATGGATTACAACCACCAATTGACTTCTATCCGTACATGATATTATACTTCTTATAAGAAGTATAACCCAGCAATAGTAGATGAGGCAGGTAGCCAGAAGGAACCGGTCTCTTTTTTATAAAGTTTTGGGTGAGGCAGCATGGATGATCTAATCTGATGCATTAGACATTGGTGGATGAAAATCCTGGCTGATCCATGCCTGATTCATCTCGACAAAGGTCAGTTTCTACACATTTCGGGTGGACAGGCGAGTTCTCCTTGGGGTTAACTATGGCCCCCGCCGCACTGAACACCCGCTCTGATGCCACACTACTGGCCGGGCAGAACAGCTTTTCCAGTGCAAACTCGGCCAGTTGAGGCCACAAATCCAGTTTGGCTGCCCAGTAGTCCAGCGGATCTTCAATGATGGCTGGCAGGGTGCGGATGTCATGCTGCTGCCACCATGCTGATGTGTCTGGGGGTGTCTGATGTAATTTGGGACAAAGTAAAAGACCGAGTCAACCATCCAAGAACTGCTAGGTTTTTGTTCAAGACACAACCTCTCAAAGTCACCCCTTCTGCCACGCCCCCTTACTCTGCAGTGACCTGTGCCTGTGCCAGAAACATTTCGGCCTCTGCCACTTTTGTGTCTGACATACTGTTAGATCAAATAAAAAACTAAACTAAAAAAAAAACTAATACACACTACAAAGGGCTGTAATGTTCCCACTTCAGCACAGAGCGACTAATACGATTTTATGCACCACTAATAAACAATAGAAGGGGCCACTAATAAGGGCATTCATAATACTGGGATCCACTAATGAGGGCATTCATAACACTGGGGGCCACTAATGAGGGCATTCATAACACTGGGGGCCACTAATGAGGGCATTCATAACACTGGGGACCACTAATGAGGGCATTCATAATACTGGGATCCACTAATGAGGGCATTCATAACACTGGGGGCCACTAATGAGGGCATTCATAACACTGGGGGCCACTAATGAGGGCATTCATAACACTGGAGACCACTAATGAGAGCATTCATAATACTGGGATCCACTAATGATAGTATACATAACGCTGGGGGCCACTAATGAGTGCATTCATAATACTGGGATCCACTAATGAGGGCATTCATAACACTGGGGGCCACTAATAAGGGCATTCATAATACTGGGATCCACTAATGAGGGCATTCAAAATACTGGGATCCACTAATGAGAGCATTCATAATATTGGGATCCACTAATGAGAGCAAACATAATGCTGGGGGCCACTAATGAGTGCATTCATAATACTGGATCCACTAATGAGGGCATTCATAATCCACTAATGGGATCCACTAATGAGGGCATTCATAACACTGGGGGCCACTAATGAGGGCATTCATAACTCTGGGGGGCCACTAATGAGGGCATTCATAACACTGGAGACACTAATGAGGGCATTCATAATACTGGGATCCACTAATGATAGTATACATAACGCTGGGGGCCACTAATGAGTGCATTCATAATACTGGGATCCACTAATGAGGGCATTCATAACACTGGGGGCCACTAATAAGGGCATTCATAATACTGGGATCCACTAATGAGGGCATTCAAAATACTGGGATCCACTAATGAGAGCATTCATAATATTGGGATCCACTAATGAGAGCATACATAACGCTGGGGGCCACTAATGAGTGCATTCATAATACTGGGATCCACTAATGAGGGCATTCATAACACTGGGGGCCACTAATGAGGGCATTCATAACACTGGGGGCCACTAATGAGGGCATTCATAACACTGGGGGCCACTAATGAGGGCATTCATAACACTGGGGGCCACTAATGAGGGCATTCATAATACTGGGATCCACTAATGAGGGCATTCATAATACTGGGATCCACTAATGAGGGCATTCATAATAGGGGTTTAAAAAAATGAATTCATCCATTTTTTATATCGCTTTCTGATGGTTTACACCAAGTTTCGAGTATGATAACAGGAAAAAATAATTCTGAGTGCAATGTTATTGTCACAATTCAGGGATAAGTGCAGCCCTGAGCTCAACCCCACCACTGCCTGCCTACTTGCACGGTCCGTCCTAGGCGACGTTGTACAACTGGTACATGGTACGTGCTGGGGCGTACAGGGAGGGGAACAACGGGATAAAATAATAGACAAAGACAGAATCCACAATATAAGAATATCATCCAAACCAAGGTCAAAACCAGAAAGCCACGTCAATACCGAGGAATGTAGAGAGGCAAAGTCGAAACATGAGCCGAGGTCAGAAGCCGAGAAGGAACGTAGTACACGGGGCATAACACAAGGACGAAGTCAGGTACAAAGCCGAGGTCAAATAAAGTAGCTGCAGTAATGGTCAAAAACGCAGATGAAGGTAAATAGACCAATCACAGGAAACCTGTGGCCAGCATCACATGAACCCAATACTGAATTACCATAGGTGAGCACCAGCCCACCCATGCCTGCGCTCACCTGTCACTAAGGGCAGGGCGAATGCTGGCCACAACGGGAAACGCATGCTGCTGGGTTTGCCCCGCCCCCTGTACGAAACTAGGGAGCAGGTGTATGCCAGGAAGCGTACCCCCGGCCCCCTGCTTCCCATGAAGACGAGGACGCCTACCGATTCCTTGTTCCGAGATAGGTGCAGGAAACTGGTAGCGCAGCATGGATGAAGCTCACCGCGGGCTCCCCGTTTCCATTAAGTTTAAGAGGCTTTGATGCAGGTGTGAACAGAGTCAAGCCTAAGCTGATTATCTCTTGAGTAACGGTAAGGTTTTCAAATGTTAAAATTAGGTGTGAATTATGAAAGGAAAGAAAAGATGATTTTTTGAATTCCCTCTTTGTTTCACTTTTGACTTCGAAAACTTTATTCAGAAACCTGACAGTATGTCACCCTGTAAAGAATGAGGAATATAAACGTACCGGTTGTAGTGATCTGGATCTATATCAGGGAAGGTCCAGTTTATATAACCAGTAGTATCAATGCCGAACTGAGACCTAAAAAGACAGAAATACAAAGAAGAATCAGTATACCAAGCAATGGAATTTATTCAACATGACAATGATAAGGTTCTTTTATTAACCACTTCCTGCCCAGGCCATTTTTTGCAAATCTGACATGTGTCACTTTATGTGGCAATAACTTTGGAACGCTTTTACTTAGGGCCCGTTCAGACAGCCATAGTTTTGCGGGTCCGCATTACTGCGGAACCGCAAAAATACGGAGGCCGCCCGACATGTGTTACGCAGCACTCGGAACACACGTGGGGCGGCCCCATTGAAAATGCCTATACTTGTCCGTGCGTACGGACAAGTATAGGACATGTTCTATCTTTTCTTGCTGAGTCACGGCACGGAGCCACGGCTAAGGAAAATAGCGTACCGCCCATAGAGGTGAACGATCCCGCCTCTATTCCGCAAATTTGCGAAATAAGTGCGGATCCATTCACACGGTCGTGTGAACGGCCCCTATCCAGGCTATTCATAGATTGTTTTCTCATGACACATTGTACTTCATGTTAATGGTAAATTTAAATCAATATGTTTTACCTTTATTTACAAAAAAAATCTACATTTACTGAAAATTTTGAAAAATATCACACATTTTTAAATATAAATTTCTCTGTTTTTAAGTTGCATAGAGATATCTAATAAAATTGTTATTAATGAACATTCACCATATGTCCACTTTATGTTGGCCTAATTTTGGAAATGTAATTTAATTTTTTTAGGACGTTAGAAGGCTTCGAATTTTAGACTTAATTTTTAAGATTTTCATGAAAATTTCCAATAGTTAATTTTAAAGGACCTTTGCAGTTCTAAAGTGACTTTGAGGGGCTTAAATAATAGAAAGCTTCTATAAATTAACATATTTTAGAAACTGCAGACCTCAATGTAATCAAAACTGATTTTAAAAAGTTTGTTAATAGAGTTGAGCGAATCCTAAAAGATTCGGGGATTCGGAATTCGGCCCAAATTTTTCGCGGGATTCGTGGGTTCGGGCCGAATCACGAATCCCATTAAAGTCTATGGGAGACCCAAATATTTTTGCAGGTGCCAAAGGTTCTGCCACAGTCAAGTTTGCCCCAACATGTGAAAACCTCAGAAAATGAAGGAAACACCTTGGAAATGCATAGGAAACACCAGGGGCAGCATATAGGGATGCCTCTGAGGCTCCCTAATTGCACCATTTTTTCTAAATCTGGCCAATAGTCTGGGGATGACCCCAAGGCAATTTTCAGGGACACGGTAATGGTGACCCACTTAAAAATGCTGCCTGACAACCTGGCGGTGAACCCCTGATTGTCTGTCTTTCAATAAGATTGCAGTGTAAAGCATGGTGGTGAGCCTCAGTAATAAGATTGCAGTGTAAAGCATTGTGGTGAGCCTCAGTATGACTTTTTAGATGAAGATTGCATGTGGTCACGTACTCCCTGGAACCCCATAGTCACCCCTTCTCTGATGTGCAACCCCAGAACATTCTCTGCCCCAATTCGCAAGACCTTTTGCAGTCTCCGTGTGCTGGCAGTGGGGATTTACCAGTGTTGTCTGAGGAGGTGGTGGACAATGGCGAGACACAGTTGTCGGGGGGTGAGGTAGTTGTATGGGAAGCAAGTTACAGTGGGGACTCCTTGGGGGGACTTTCTCATGATGGGACAGATTCAATTGTGTTTAGAAAGGCTGATGGGCTTCCGTCAGCACTGTGTGCATAGAACCCCATGACTTTTCATAAAAATAGTCTGGCGATGACCCCAAGGCAATTTTCAAGGACACGGTAATGGTGACCCACTTAAAAATTCTGCCTGACAACCTGGCAGTGAACCCCTGATTGTCTGTCTTTCAATAAGATTGCAGTGTAAAGCATGGTGGTGAGCCTCAGTAATAAGATTGCAGTGTAAAGCATGGTGGTGAGCCTCAGTATGACTTTTTAGATGGAGATTGCATGTGGTCACGTACTCCCTGGAACCCCATAGTCACCCCTTCTCTGATGTGCTAGCCCAGAACATTCTCTGCCCCAATTCGCAAGACCTTTTGCAGTCTCCGTGTGCTTACAGTGGGAATTTACCAGTGTTGACTGAGGAGGTGGTGGACAATGGCGAGACACAGGTGTCGGGGGGTGAGGTAGTTGTATGGGAAGCAAGTTACAGTGGGGACTCCTTGGGGGGACTTTCTCATGATGGGACAGATTCAACTTGGGTGGATCAGGCACAGGAACAGATCAATTTTAAGTGTGAGGCAACATCAGCACCACAACCGCTTGGGAGAGGCAGTGGGCATTGTGTTTAGAAAGGCTAATGGGCTTCCATCAGCACTGTGTGTATAGAACCCCATGGACTTTCATAAAACAATTTGGTTACAAAGCCGCATGACTCCTTAAAAATTGTTTTTAGAAAGCGCGACGACTTTCCTGAAAAATTGTTAGTAGAAAGCGCGATGACTTTCCTGAAAAATTGTTGCATATGCAACTCAGATGAAGAAGAGGAGGAGGAGGAGGAGGAAAGCAAGCAATTTAGGAGGTAGCCTGAGGTGGGGATGAGAACTGGGGGGATATCCATGACCTGTTCATCTTGATGAACGTGAGGATGTCGGCGTTGTCGGTG
The DNA here is from genome assembly GCA_900303285.1 of Rhinella marina. Classification (NCBI taxonomy): domain Eukaryota; kingdom Metazoa; phylum Chordata; class Amphibia; order Anura; family Bufonidae; genus Rhinella; species Rhinella marina. The sequence continues at coordinate 4,321 of ONZH01005352.1, read as the reverse complement.
GACAGGCGCGTCCGTTTGTCCGTAATGATACCCCCGGCGGCACTAAAAACCCTTTCAGACAGTACACTTGCAGCAGGGCAGGCAAGACCTCAAGAGCGTACTGCGCAAATTCTGGCCACCTGTCCAGCTTGGCCAGCCAGTAATTATATGGCGTGGAGTTATCGGTCAGGACGTTGGTCTGGTCCACGACATACTCCTTCACCATCTTGCGGTACTGTTCCGCCCTGCTCTGCCTGCCCTGTGGCTGTGTCGTACTGTCTTGCTGGGGTTTAAGAAACTTGGCAAAAACATGGAATAGTGTACCCCTGACCTTGGCGCCTACACTGACTTCCCCCCTCCTCTCCTCTCAAACTTCAGCCACTGCAGTCCGCCCACTGTTGCTCGACTGGTCTGGAAAGCCCTGTAGCAGTTTCTGAACCAGGGCCTTGTGTTAGAAAGTGACTCGGGTGCTCCTTTCCTCCACGGGTATAAGTTGGGCAAAGTTGTCCTTGTAGCGTGGGTCAAGGAGGGTGTACACCCAATAGTCATTGGTGGACAGTATCCTCTTGACCCAGGGATCACGACAAAGACAGCCAAGCATAAAGTCTGCCATGTGCCCTACTGTGCCAACACGCAAGCCTTCAGCCTCCTCACTTAGCGGACTCTCCATCTCCTCCTCCCCCCCTTCCTCCGACCCCAATTCATCCTCCTCAGCCCATACCTGCTCAACAGGTAGCATGGAATCACCCCCTGATGCATGGTGGCCAAGAGTTTCTTCCTCCTTCTCAGCCTCCTCCTCCTCCTCAGTTTCGCGCTGCGAAACTGACAACAGGGTGCTCTCAATGTCACTGTCTTCCCCCACCTCCTGTGACACTGCGGAATCCTCAGATCTTAGGTTCCTCAAGCAGTTCTGGATGAGGCACAACAGAGGGATGGTGACACTGAAGATGTGTGCATCACCACAGACCATCTCTGTTGCCTCCTCAAAGGGACCTAAGACCTGGCAGATGCCAGCCATCCACATCCACTCCTCAGCATAGACATGAGGAAGCTGACTGGCCTGACTACCACCTCGGGGGATCAGCTGGCAGTCTACAACTGCCCTGCGTTGTTGGTACACCCTGGCTAGCATGTGTAACGTCAAATTCCAACGCGTGGGAGCGTCACACAGCAGCCGGTGAACAGGGAGTTGTAGCCGCCCTTGCACAGTCCTGAGGGTCGCAGCATCGGTGGTGGACTTGCGAAAATGGGCGCATATGCGCCGCACCTTGGTGAGCAACTCACTCAACTGGGGGTAGGTCTTGAGGAACCGCTGGACCACCAAGTTGAGCATGTGGGCCATGCATGGCATGTGAGTCAGCCCACCAAGATGCAGAGCCACCACCAGGTTACGCCCATTATCGCAGACCACCATTCCTGGCTGAAGGTTCAGCGGCGCCAGCCACACATTGGTCTGCCCCCTGATGCCCTGTAAGAGCTCTTCAGCTGTGTGCCTCTTATCCCCCAGGCTCAGCAGTTTCAGGACTGCCTGCTGCCGCTTCCCTACCACAGTGCTCAAACTGCTGGCCATCGAGGAAACGAGACTTGATGATTGGGGCATCACTGCCACTTTGGAGGAGGAGGTGGAGGCATAATGTGCCGGAGACACACAGACGGAACTGTGTCCCGCAATTCGTGGTTTGGGTAGCACATGTGCAGCCCCACGATCGGTCTCTGCCCCAGCCTCCACCAGATTGACCCAATGTGCCGTGAGGGAGATGTAATGTCCCTGTCCACCGGTACTCGTCCACATATCTGTGGTCATGTGGACTTTACCACAAACAGCGTTTTTGAGAGCGTGGGCGATGTTCTCAGACACATGCCAATGCAGGGCGGGGACGGCACATCGGGCAAAATAGTGTCGGCTGGGGACAGAGTAACGGGGGGCTGCCGCCTCCATAAGGTTTCGGAAGGATTCTGTCTCCACAAGCCTTTATGGCAACATTTCCAAACTAATCAGCTTGGCGATGTGCACATTTAGAGCTTACGCATAGGGGTGGGTGGCTGCGTACTTGCGCTTGCGTTCAAATGTCTGCGGTAGAGACAGTTGAACGCCTCACTGGGACACATGAGTGGAGGAGAGGGAGGGAGATGGAGCTGGAGGGGTCCTTTCGGGGCTGGAGGCTGCAACGTCCTGGCTTGGACGAAACACAGTTGCTGGACTAACTATGTCAACGTTACCAGCTGACAGAAGTGCAAACCATTTGGTGGGGTGTTTTCTCTCCAAATGTTTGCGCAGGCTACTAGTGGTCAGGTTGTTGCGTTTTGAACCCCTGCTCATTTACGTGTGGCACAGCTTGCACACCGCCAAACGAGGATCGGCCTCATCATCCTTAAAGTACTCCCAAACTAAGGAGTGGCGCATAGTACGGGCTGGAACGTGACCTCTAGGAGCACTTGGGAAAGAAGTGACTGGGCCCTGGCTTCTCCCTCGTCTGGCTTTCTCAACAGCTTGTGGTGCTGATGTCGTCTCACAGTCTGAACCACTAACTCCAGTTGCCTCATCCACCCAAGTAGGATCTGTCCCCTCATCATCCCCCAGGTCTTCCTCAGACTCCACAGAGACGTCCCTGACAACTACCTCCGACAACAGTGTTTCGTCGTCATCTTCCACCAGCTCCTCAGACGCCACTGCTAACTCCCCACTCTCATAACCCGGAGACAGCAAAAGGTCCTGAGAATCAGGGCATAGCAGCTCATCCACTGGCACATCAGGGAAGTGGTGGCTGAAGAGTTCCATGGATAAATTTTGTCTGTGGGACATACCCCTAGAGGGTTCTGGCTGGGGAGAAGGAGGGCGAGTTGGAGGACAGACACCCTGGCTCAGAGAAGTCGACTGGCTGGATGAGGGGGCAGACAAAACGTGGCTGGACGTGCTCTCTGCAATCCACTGAACCACCTCCTGTTGTTGTTTGGGGTCTGTCAGAATTCTAGGACGCTGCCCTACCAACTTCTGGAGTTGACCAGGCACCCTGACCTTGCGTGTTTTCACTGTACCCACAGCAGCCGGCACTGTGTCACCATGCACACCACGGTCATCACCGCTGACCACTGTACCACCACGATTCCCACCTCTCCCTCCATGACCACCTCTTCCACCTCTCCCAGCTCTTCCCCCTCTCCCCCTGACCCTGGGGTTCTCCATGTGCACAGTAGCAGTATTATATTATTATAATTGTAAAGGATCAATACGGTATCTATAGACTCTGAGGTATATAGCAGGCTGATGAAATGTATTCACTAGTCACTGCACCGTGTATTACGGATCAGTGAAATTAAGCGGACAATGTAGATAGATATGCAGTTACGATTATTTTCAGACCTATCCAAAAAAAGATGTACGCAGTTTGCGCAAATAAAACGGGAATCCACAGATCAATACGGTATCTATAGACTCAGGTATATAGCACGCTGATGAAATGTATTCACTAGTCACTGCACAGTCATGCACATGAATATAGATATGTATAGTTTGATCTATGTGGCTGGACAAGGTGTACCAGGCACAGCTCTGCACAGAATGCTGGCTTACAGCATATACTGTATCGTTTTCTTCAGAGAATCAATTGTTTTTTAAAAGACTATTGTGGCTTCCTATTCCTACACAGAATACAGGCTTACAGTATATACTGTATACTGTTTTTCAGAGTATAAATAGTCTTTAAAAAGACTGTTGAGGCTTCCTATCCTAACTCCTAACTGCTTGCTGCACACACTACACGAGCTAACACTGTCTCTGTCTGTCTCTTCTCCTTCCCAAAAGCACAATGAGACTGACGCTGCAGGTCCCTACCTTATGCAAATTTAGGTCACATGTCACTGCCAGCCAATCACTGCTGGGGAGGTATAGGGGATGTTACATCACAGCAGGCGTTCCCACAGGCTTCCCTTTGATGCTGATTGGCTGAAAAATCCGGGCATTTCAAACTGGCAGTGACGCACGAATAATCACGAGTCCACGCTGGCTCGGGATGCCGAGCCGAAGCAGGCAATATTCCTGCGAATCTCGAATATTGCCGCTTCGGCTCGCTCATCACTATTTGTTAACCCTTTATATTTCCTACAAGAATTAAAACAGAAGGAAAGTGAGATGTGGAGTCACTGTGAGTAGAAATAAATGGAGCCAAAAACAATAATAAAATACTAATAGGACTTTATTATAAACCACCTAATATACCAGAGTCCACAGAAAATCTACTTCTAAATGAAATAGACGAGGCGGCAAAACGTAAAGAGGTCGTTATTATGGGGGATTTCAACTACCCAGATATAGACTGGGGAAACTGAAACCTATATCTCATAA
>ONZH01005351.1:0-49923 GCA_900303285.1 Rhinella marina | reverse complement strand
TCAGCAATCAGATCCAAAGGTGGGTGCAACTCCTCCTGGTGCCAGGATCTTGAGCCAGTCAAAATAAATGCAAAAAGCGAGGCAGCACTCCAATCGGTGAAATAGTGTTGGACACTTTATTCCCACAAATGCAACGTTTCGGTATTCTCAATGATACCTTTCTCAAGCATAACAAGTTATGGTGTGACACAGCAATATATAGTGAGTCAAGGCGGAGTCAAACAATCATGTGACCAACAATGAAATCACGTGATACAAAAGATTCTAACAAAAATACATATAGTGACATATATGATCAAGCAAATACCGTGTTATGGTGTGCATATCCATAATATAGTATGTATATCAATGTAAGTGTACCATCATAGGCCGAAAAACAATGTCCGGCTAGAACACCTGTGTTATTAATATCAAATAATGATGTGCTAATACGGTGCTCTATTAAAAACATTAAAAACAAACATTGTAGTGGACCATCAATGATGGGGGAAATACCTCAATACCACGCTAGATCCGGCGTACATGAAGGCAGTCTGCGCATGGCGCGGGACTTCCGGTCACGGTGAACCGGCCCGATGCCCGTACGGCCGACTTCCACTGACGTCACGAGGAGGAAGAAATCCCCGGGCGGTCACGGGAGTTACCAACCAGTCACGTGACACGGAATCCTTTAACCCATGCACGTCCTGTACTGGGATCAAAATAAAGGTTATTCTTGTCCACTCCTAAGTATTGGCATAACTAATGCCCATTATATGGGTCTGTTATCGAATACCGTAGTATATAGGATGCCCGATCTTTGTTAATCATAATAATAAGGCACAAATATGTACCCAATTGTTGGGAGTGATCCAAGGAACGGCAGTTCGGCCCGCCGGGTCGATCAGCCATTCCTGATGTCACTGTACGGTGGACCGCGGCACGAAGTGTCACCATCCCCCTATCCCGACCCGGATCTATACCCAATTACAGGTGTGTCACCCACGGGCTTCTAACTAGCTTATCTACTGAGATTTACATATAAACATTACCAATACACGTTAAATGCCATATGCACCGGCGGACATCGCACCCCGTATGTGTAGAGATCCCAGGACTACATCAGTATATACAAACCATCCGGACAAAAAATCAAAAATGCGTAGTAAATAGAGATGAGCGAGTAGTGTTCGATCGAGCCGGTATTCGATCGAATACTACGCTATTTGGCATACTCGATTTCAATCGAGTATAACGGCGATGGCGCACTTAGAATTCGTTTTCCCTCCCACCTTCCCTGGCGCTCTTTTTCCACCAATCAACATGCAGGGGGGGTATGACAGGCCCGCGGAGCACGCTGGCAGCGCGAAAACGGTGTCTACATGGATTGGCTGGAAAAACCATGTGACCTCGAATATTAAAAACTCAGCTCTTCCTGCTCGTTCGCATATGCTGCGTGAACTTAGTCAGGGACAGAGGCTGGAGAAGGGACAGATAGGTTTTAGCTGTTGGACAGGCAGGAGCGTGATTAAAAGCCCTTATCAGGGCTACTATAGTGCAGTACAGTGATAGCTTTACTACCATATACACTCTGCAGAGAACGGCTGCTGTATTCAGGGATAGCTGCTGGAGTAGGGACAGAGAGAGGCATTAGTGGTGTACATACAAAACTATATTTGGCACTACTGTTCTGCGTTCTTTTTGGCTGCAAAACCCTGTTATATACCTAGTGTGTACATGCACCATCTGATCTGGCAGTATACGGCTGTGAATTTTTTATTTTTTTTTTTTATTTTTTTTTAAATACAGTTTATTTGGCTCTAGTGTTCTGGATTCTGTGTGCCTGCAATACCCTTCTTTTGTATACCAGGTGTAAATACCGCACCGTCTGACCTGTTAGTACCACGGCTGTGGTACCTAGAAATAAAAAAAAAAAAGGCCTTTTCTTTGGCACCTGTACTGTGCGTTCTCTTGCAAAATAATTTTATATACGTAGTGTTCATACACACCGTCTGATCTGTTAGTACACGGCTGTGTACCTAGAAATTATAAAAAAAAAAAAGCCTTTCATTGGCACCTGTACTGTTGCGTTCTCTTGCAAAATAATTGTATACGTGGTGTTAATACACACCGTCTGACTCTGTTAGTACACGGCTGTGTACCTAGAAATATAAAAAAAAAAGCCTTTTCATTGGGCACCTGTACTTTGCGTTCTTTTGCAAAATAATTGTATATACGTGGTGTGTAATACACACCATCTGATCTGTTAGTACAGCACGGCTGTGTCCTATGAAATATAAAAAAATAGGCCTTTTCATTGGCACCTGTACTGTGCGTCTCCTTGCAAAATAATTTTATATACGTAGTGTTCATACACACCCGTCTGATCTGTTAGTACACGGCTGTATCTAGAAATATAAAAAAATAGGTCTTTTCATTGGCAACTGTACTGTGCGTTCTCTTGGCAAATAATTTTATATAGTGGTGTTCATACAACCGTCCACCTCAGACACGGCTGTGTACCTTAGAAATATAAAAAAATAGCCTTTTCATTGGCACCTGTATTGTGCGTTCTCTTGCAAAATAATTGTATATACTAGTGTTCATACACACCGTCTGATCATAGTACACGGCTGTGTACCTAGAAATATAAAAAAAAAAAAGGCCTTTTCATGCACCTGTACTGTGCGTTGCTCTGCAAAAAATATATACGTGTTAATACACCCGTCTGATCTGTTAGTACACGGTGTACCTAGAAATATATAAAAAAAAAAAAGCCTTTTCATTGGCACCTGTACTTTGCGTTCTCTTGCAAAATTAATTGTTATACGTGGTGTTAATAACACCGTTGATCTGTTAGTACACGGCTGTGTACCTAGAATATAAAAAAAAATAGGCCTTTCATTGGCACCTGTACTGTGCGTTCTCTTGCAAAAATATTGTATATACGTGGTGTTAATACACACCGTCTGAACTGTTAGTACACGGCTGTGAAGGCAAAATATTGTAACAAAAAATAAATAAAATGCGGAGGGGGGCTAGCGGAATCGGACGAGGACAGGGGCGCGGAAATGCTGTTGGTGGCCTTGTTGAAGCCAGTGGGGATATAATGCGTGCTGGTGAGGGTCAGCCAGGATCCCACTCATCCAGAATCCCTGCCTTTATGGGACAGTTAAGCAGGGGGCGGGTTACACCGCTGTTGAGGCCTGAGCAGGTTGAACAGGTGGTGCAATGGATAGCCGATAGCGCTTCCACACAGTTGTCCACCAGCCAGTCATCCACACAGTCTCACTCTGACCCTCCTTCCTCCACACCTGGCCAACAGAGTCATCCCACCATTGACCCCTCCCAGGAGCTCTTTTCGGGTCCTTTTTCAGATGTGCCGGAAGAATCCCAGGAGCTAGCAGAGGAATTTGTTTGTAGTGATGCCCAACCACTTGAGTATTCGCCATCTCCTGGTGATGTGGACTCTGAACCAGCATCTGTTATCATGAGCGATGATGATGAGACGCAGTTGCCATCAAGGGAGGCTGTTGGAATGTCCAGTGGGCAGGAGGAGGAGCAGAGTGAGGAAGTGGAAGAGGAGGTGGTGGATGACGAAATGACCGACCCCACTTGGCCAGGGGTGATGTCCAGCGGGGAAAGCAGTGGAGAGGTGGTGGTCTGCGCAGCACCGAAAAAGGCAGCAAGAGGCAGAGGGATGTCCAGAGGCAGAGGGATGTCCACAGGCAGAGGATGTCCACAGGCAGAGGATGTCCCAGGCAGGGACAGTCCAGACAGAGAAGTGAGGCCACAGCCAGCAGGCCGAAGCTGTTCCCGGCAGCAGGCAGTCGCGCGAAGCTCCCCCATCGAGGCCTCGTACTTCTGTGGTGTGGAGATTTTTTAATGTTTGTGCGGATGACAAACTGAGCGCGGTTTGCACACTCTGCCACTCAAAACTGAGTAGGGGCTCTGAGAAGAGCAATATGACCACCTCAGGCATGCGGCGTCACTTGGAAGTCAAGCACTGGGCTGAGTGGGAGAGAGCAAACGCAATACAACCTGCGCCCGGTCTTGCTGCCACTGCCTCTTTCTCCTTTGTTGTGTTCTGCCACTGCGGTCCAGACCTCCAGCCAGGACACCTCCACATCTGCCTCTGCCTCGGCTACTTTGGGGCCTTCTCCTTCAGCCTCCCCTTCCCCCGCATCTTCGCCTGCACCTTCACACTCCTCGTCCCATCAACTGTCCCATCTCGCAGGCGTTCGACCGCAGGCGGAAGTACGCCTCGAGTCACCCCAAGCAAGCCTTAAACTGCCACATCTCCAAACTGCTGGCCCTGGAGATGTTGCCGTTTAGGCTTGTGGAGACGCAGGCCTTCCGCGACCTGATGGCGGCTGCCGCACCTCGCTATTCCGTCCCCAGCCGCCACTACTTTTCCCGGAGTGCCGTCCCCGCCCTGCACCAGCACGTGTCACGTAACATCAGGCGGGCCCTGAGGTACGCAGTCGGCGCAAAGGTCCACTTGACCACCGACTCGTGGACAAGCGCTTGCGGCCAGGGACGATACATCTCTTTGACGGCACACTGGGTGAATGTTGTGGAAGCGGGGACGGGGTCGCAAACAGAGACGGCCTACCTACCACCCCCGCCCAAGATTGCCAGCACGGGTTCTGATAAACCCCCCTCCTCTTCCTCCTCCTCCTCCTCCTCCTCTGCCTTAACATCGCCCTCAGCCGCTAGCTGGAAGCGTTGCAGCACTGGCGCGGGGAGACGTCAGCAGGCGGTGCTTAAGCTCATCAGCTTGGGCGACAGGAAGCACAGCGCCCCAGAGGTGAGGGATGCCATATTGCAGCAGACGGAGATGTGGCTGTCGCCGCTGCAGCTAGGACCAGGCATGGTCGTGTGCGATAACGGCCGTAACCTGGTGGCGGCTCTGGAGCTTGCCGAACTCAATCACGTACCATGCCTGGCCCACGTTTTTAATCTGGTAGTCCAAAAATTTCTAAAGACTTACCCCAACCTGGCAGAGCTACTGGTGAAAGTGCGGCGCTTGTGCGCTCACTTTCGGAAGTCAACTGTAGCTGCTGCTAGCTTAAAAAAACTCCAGCAACGCCTCCATTTGCCTGAACATCGGCTGTTGTGCGACCTGCCGACTCGCTGGAATTCCACCTATTCCATGTTGGCCAGGGTGTGTGAGCAGCAGAGAGCATTGATGGAGTACCAGATTATGAATCCACGCGTGCCTCCAACTCAGCTCCCTCAGTTTGCCAACCACGAGTGGCCATGGATGGCAGACATATGCGATGTACTGCGTATCTTTGAGGAGTCCACCAAGAAGGTCAGCAGCGAGGACGCTATAGTGAGCGTAACCATCCCGCTCCTATGCGTCCTTAAAGAATCGCTCATCGCAATAAGGGAGAACGCATTGCACGCAGAGGAGACGGGGGTAGGAGGAGACGCAACGGAGCTACACAGTCAGACCACACTTTTGTCTGCTTCTCGGTGGCAGTTGCAGGAGGAGGAGGAGGATGAGGAGGAGGAGGACGACATGGAGGTGGCTGTGGAAGAGGAGGAGGATGCTGGCGGCGAGGGTAGCAGTCAGGCTGTGTGCGTCCCATTGGTTCAGCGCGGATGGGGCAGAGAGGAGGCGGAAGAGGAAGAGGAGGAAATGGCAAGTGATCCTTCTGGTGGGGGCAGTGAGGTCATGCCTATTCAGAGTCTGGAACACATGGCTGACTTCATGCTGGGCTGCTTTTCCCGGGACACACGTGTTGTCCGGATAGTGGAGAACAAACTGTACTGGGTCTTCGCACTCCTGGACCCCCGGTATAAAGATAACGTCTCCTCTTTTATTCCGGTAGAGGAGAGGACGAATCGATTGCTGGAATACCAGAGGGAACTCGTGCAGAACATGATGGAGATTTTCCCACCCACCATCGCTGGCGGCAGAGAGGAGAGGGTCTCCCAGAGTCCCACAACATCCATCAGGCCCATAGCCACCAGGGGAACACTCTCCAAGGTGTGGGACACGTTCATGGCACCCCCTCGTGCAACTTCCATCACTGCGGGGCCCGCTATCAGCAGGAGGGACAAGTATCGGCGGATGTTGCAGGAGTACCTGGCAGACCGTACCCCTGTTCTCCCCGATCCCTCGGCGTCCTACACTTACTGGGTCTCCAAGTTGGACACGTGGCTGGAACTGTCCCTGTACGCCTTGGAGGTGCTTGCCTGCCCTGCCGCCAGCGTGCTATCAGAAAGGGTGTTCAGCGCAGCCGGGGGCATTATAACCGATAAGCGCAGCCGCCTGTCAACCGACAGTGCCGACAGGCTGACGCTAATCAAAATGAACAGCAAGTGGATTGACCCGGACTTTGCTTCTCCAACAGTGGAAAGCATCCAAAAGTGAAGTGCCATCTGTATGAAGTGCCATTTCCTCCTCCACCTCCTCCTCCTTTACCGCCTTAGAATTGCTCCGTAAAAAAAAAAAATATATATATTTATGGCTCACCTCTTGGGCCTACAAACAATTTTTCTCATGCCTCACCTCTTGGGCCTACAAACAATTTTTAAGAGGTCTCACCTCTTTGGCCTCCACATAATTTTTAAGAGGTCTCACCTCTTTGGCCTCCACATAATTTTTAAGAGGTCTCACCTCTTGGGCCTACAAACAATTTTTAAGAGGTCTCACCTCTTGGGCCTACAAACAATTTTTAAGAGGTCTCACCTCTTTGGCCTCCACATAATTTTTAAGAGGTCTCACCTCTTTGGCCTCCACATAATTTTTAAGAGGTCTCACCTCTTGGGCCTACAAACAATTTTTAAGAGGTCTCACCTCTTGGGCCTACAAACAATTTTTAAGAGGTCTCACCTCTTGGGCCTACAAACAATTTTTCTCATGCCTCACCTCTTGGGCCTTAACCCCTTCGCGCCCGGAGCTTTTTTCGGTTCTGCATTTTCGTTTTGCGTTCCTTGCCTTGATACAGCCATAACTCTTTTATTTTTCTGTTCACATAGCTGTATGAGGGCTTGTTTTTTGCGGGACAAGTTGTACTTTCCAACGCCACCATTTAATATTACATACAGTGTAGTGGGAAGCGGGAAAAAAATTCCAAACCGGGTGAAATTGCAAAGAAAACGCTATTCCGCTACAGTTCTACGGGTTTCTTATTTACAGCGTTCGATGTGCATTAAAACTGATCCGTTACTTTCATTCTACTGGTCAGTACGAATCCGGCAATACCTAATATGTATAGTTTTTCCTGCGTTTTTTTTTTTCCTTGTCAAATCTTGACCCCTATAACTTTTTGGTATTTATGTGTACAGAGCTGTATGGGGGCTCATTTTTTGCGGGACGATCTGAAGTTTTTATTGATACCATTCTGGGGTGTGTATGACTTTTTGATCACTTTTTATTTAATTTTTTTTAGAAAAAAAAAGCGACAAAAAACGGCAAATCGCCATTTGGACGCTTTTTTCCGCCACACAATTCGCCGTATTGGAATTTTTTTTTTATATTTTAAAAGTACGGGCGTTTTCGGTCACGGTGATACCCATGATGTCTATATTTATTGTTATTTAGGTATTTATTTTTTACTTATACGGAAAGGGGGGTGATTTGAACTTTTACATCTTTTTTATTTTTTACATATTTTTAACATTTTTTTTTATTTTTTTTTTACTATTAGAAAGCTCAAATATGGGCTTATATATTGTGGCTTTTTTTTTTTCTTTATGAGCAATTCTGGGTTTTATAGAAAGCCATGAATTGCTCATTTCTTATCCTGGCCTGCCATCTAGTGGCCAGTATAAGAATTGCAGTTTGAAAACTGTAATCCTCACCAGCGAGGATTACAGTTTTCATATGGTGTACAGACACCCCGATTGGCCACGGGGTTACACCACCCGGAAGCGAACGCTTCCGGGTTTAGACGCAACTAGATGCCGTGATCATGTGTGATCACTGCATCTAGTCACCCCGGAAGACGCCGCCGATGGCGGTAAGTAGCGGCAAGTCTCTGCTGTTAGAAACAGCAGAGACTTGCCGGCCATGACGCCCGCCGCACGCGCGAGCGGGCGCCATGTGCCCGCATCGCCCCAGCGCCGTACATGTACGGCGCTGGTCGCGAAGGGGTTAATACAATTTTTAAGAGGTCTCACCTCTTTGGCCTCCACATAATTTTTTCGAGGGCTCACCTCTTGGGCCTCCACATCATTTTTTCGAGGGCTCACCTCTTGGGCCTTCATATAATTTTTTCGAGGGCTCACCTCAAGCTAACTTTGCGCACTCATTAAAATATTTTCACAACAAGGACCTAAGAGCCCTCGATGGGAGAGCTTTGTGTGGGGGCCTGTTATAGGGAAGAGATGCGGCCCTGCGGGCTCTAGCCTGCCTTCTCCATGAGCCTCTGGCCAGCCCACGGCCTCTTCCTGCCTTTTGCGGTCCTACGCATCCCTCAACATCCCTACTGCTTTACCTGCTAGACATGACACTGGGCCAGGTCGGGTCACTGACTTCGTCATACTCAACCACCTCCTCTTACACTGCCTCTCTTTGCTCCAACAGCCTCCCTTGCTGGCAACTGTGTCTCATCATCGTCCCTAATCATTTTACACTTTAGTGCCCGTTCCACACCACCATCAGCTAGAGATGGAGCTTGCTCCAGTGTTTGGGCATCAGAACAAACAACATCCTCAGATAGCTCCTGCGATTCTTGCATGGGTGGGAACACTGGGTTGATAACATTGGGCAGGGTGGGAGAAAGGAGGGTCAGAGTGAGGTCCCTGCAGTTTCTGCAGGCTATTGACGAGACTGGACTTTGTGGACTTGACTGGGTGGTGGACAGATTTAACAAATCTAGAAGGAGAAGGAGGGGTTTGCCGAGCTGTCTGTAAGGGTTGCGGAAATCCAGACAGAACCAAGGCCCAAAACTTGGGTGGGGGTAGCAGGTTTGCCCGTCCCCGCCTCCACAACATTCACCCAGTGTGCTGTCAGGGAGATGTAGCATCCCCGGCCTCAAACCAAAGTGTTGGTGGTCAAATGGCCTTTTGCAGTAACCGTGTTACTCGGGCGTGGATGATGTTTTGGGACATGTGCCTGGGCAAGGCAGGGATGGCACAGAGGGAAAAATAGTGATGGCTTGATTGCTTTCCCCCTTGCCTATGCCATCTGTGGTTGTCATAGGCAACGTGATTTTAAGGGGTGCAGAATTTTATCTTCTTTTTTGTCTAGTTTGGCTTGGGGTCCATGGCAATGTAGAGGAAAGAAGGTTTCCTTGTATGGTCTCACTTTACAGAGAGATTACATTGTCTTTGCAGTGTATTGTTGAGAGGCTGTGATAGTGGCGTAATAGTGCGACTTGGGCGCGTTATATGCACCCAGACATGCTTCCCCTGCTGTCCCAGTTGCATTCCAGCAGTGTTGGCATCCTTTTCTGAGGTTTCAGGGTGGACTTGGTGACCTCCAAGTGGTCGAATTGAGATTTCCAAGTGGCGAGCATTTTTTTCCCATAGACTTTAATGGGATTCGATATTCGGTCGAATAGTCGAATTCCGCGGTCTATTCTAATTGAATTTCGAACTTTCGAATATTTCACTACTCGCTCATCTCTAGTAGTAAATAAACAAACTGACATTCCCCCATCTTGATGCTCCTTCAATCCTCAAAAGGTTCATCGGAATCTATCAATAAAAAGGAGAATATAAAAAATTATGCATAAATTTCCTCGTATATATTCATATTTCATCACACCCATGAACTTCTCCCTTCCACTGACATCCCAGAACAAAACACCCCAGGTCAAGCATGTATAAAGCATTCCTTTCATAGATACACAGAAAGGTTAAAATCCACATTAAGACCCTTGGGTTTGAGTGTACCCAATCTGTGTATCCACTCCAATTCCTTTCGTTTTAAGATCCGTTCCCTATCACCCCCTCTTCTCTGTAGAGGGACATGATCTATAATCATGAAACCAAAGTCTCTCTCAGAGTGTCCAGCCTCCGCAAAGTGTTTGGGGACCGGAAGGTCTTTGCGTTTTTTACGGATTGAATATCTATGTTGGACCATGCGGGTTTTGGCATCCAGGGTAGTCTCCCCTACATACCACAACCCGCACGGACACATCACCACATAGACTACAAATGTCGAATTACACGTCAAAAAATGTTTAATGTCATAAGTCACCCCTGTCTGTGGGCATATGAAGGACTCCATTTTTCTCATATATTGACAATTTACACACGATAAACAGGGAAAACACCCCGTACGTCTATATCCGATATATGTCTGCGTGTCTTTCATACCCCTCATTGTCTCACTCCTCACCAAATGATCTTTCAAATTCGGAGATCTCCTAAACGACATGAGTGGGGGATTCTGAAATTCCTGTACCTTCGTATTCACTGCCAAAATCGGCCAGTGTCTCCTAATGATTGCACTGATTTCAGAGCTTTGTTCTGAGTACGTGGAGACAAAGGGGATCCGAGGGCCCTTGTTATCCAGATCCCCTATTGTCCATCCCACATCACTCTCCATCACTCTACGTCTGTGTCCTCTAACTAGCTTCCTCGGATAACCCCTGGCTTGAAATTTTCTCACCATGTCCTCCATCCTGGAGCTCACCACCTCTGGGTCACGCACAATTCTGGACACACGAAGAAGTTGACTCCGGGGCAATGAATTGATCATAGCCCTAGGATGTGCACTTTCAAATCTTAACAGGCTATTACAGTCTGTTGGCTTTGTAAATATATCCGTGATCAATTCATGGCCCACCCTCCTAACAATAGTGTCCAGAAACTGTACCGACTCCGAGGAGTGCACCAGGGTGAATTGAATATCGGGATCTATACCATTTAGATATTCATGAAAGGTGGTCAAAGATGTCAACGAATCATTCCAGATGAGGAATACATCGTCTATGTATCGCCACCATCCCACAACGTGTTGGAAATGGGGCGACACATAGACACGTTCCTCCTCAAGGTGCGCCATATAAATGTTGGCATAAGTCGGGGCCACATTGGACCCCATTGCGGTCCCCCGTAATTGAGTATAGTACTTATTACTAAAGATGAAGTAATTTCTTCTCAGGATCAGATTAAGTAAGGAGAGTACAAACACCATTAATTCACTCGGGCATCTATCTCTCTCAAGGCATTTGGCCACAGCCCCTACACCCCTATTGTGGTCTATGGATGTATATAGGCTCGTGACATCAAACGATGCCACAATGGCAGAGTCTGGTATTTCCAACCCCCGTATTTTTCCCAAAAAATCCCCGTGTCTTTAATGTAAGATCTGGTATTAGTGGCATACTTACGCAGGACCTTATCAAGGAAAATCGCAGAGTTGGAAAATATCGAGTCTCTACCTGAGACAATCGGTCTACCGGGTGGATTTATTAAGCTCTTGTGTATTTTAGGTAACACATAGATAACCGGTGTCCTGGGGTGTTCATTCCACAAAAAAGTATATAGGTTCTGATCTATCACATTTAATGCCAAAGCCCCTTCCAATAATTCACGTAATTCTCTCATAATTGCAAACTTGGGGTCAGTGTCAGTACAAAGATATACTTGTTCATCCCCCAGCTGTCTCAAAATCTCCTGTTCATATTTGTTGGTGTCCATTATCACCACTGCGCCCCCCTTATCGGCGGGCTTAATGGTGATAAGAGGATTCTGTTTAAGTTCATGTAAGGCCACCATCTGTGCTGACGTCATATTGGGACGTCTAAGCGGCATGTCTTGAATACTTAATTTCAGGTTCTGAATATCTACCTGAACCGCCTGAATGAACGTCTCCACAGATGGTGCATTAACCACAGGTGTGAACTGACTAGGATTATTAAGCTCCATCCCCTTCAGGGTCAACAGGGTGGGGCTTGTCACTTCACTATCCCTCATTGTTTGATCAGCAAACCAGACCCTTAGCTTCACACTCCTAAAGAATCGATAGAGTTCACACTCAAGTTGAAACCAATCAACCCTAGTGGTCGGGCAATATGATAAACCTTTCTCCAAAACCTCATTTTGTGCAGTAGTTAAAACCAGAGAGGAAATATTTACCACAGTGCTCTTTTCCTCTGTGGTCTGTTCCGTGGCGCTCTGTAGCTTGAACAAAGCTCTGAAATCAGTGCAATCATTAGGAGACACTGGCCGATTTTGGCAGTGAATACGAAGGTACAGGAATTTCAGAATCCCCCACTCATGTCGTTTAGGAGATCTCCGAATTTGAAAGATCATTTGGTGAGGAGTGAGACAATGAGGGGTATGAAAGACACGCAGACATATATCGGATATAGACGTACGGGGTGTTTTCCCTGTTTATCGTGTGTAAATTGTCAATATATGAGAAAAATTGAGTCCTTCATATGCCCACAGACAGGGGTGACTTATGACATTAAACATTTTTTGACGTGTAATTCGACATTTGTTGTCTATGTGGTGATGTGTCCGTGCGGGTTGTGGTATGTAGGGGAGACTACCCTGGATGCCAAAACCCGCATGGTCCAACATAGATATTCAATCCGTAAAAAACGCAAAGACCTTCCGGTCCCCAAACACTTTGCGGAGGCTGGACACTCTGAGAGAGACTTTGGTTTCATGATTATAGATCATGTCCCTCTACAGAGAAGAGGGGGTGATAGGGAACGGATCTTAAAACGAAAGGAATTGGAGTGGATACACAGATTGGGTACACTCAAACCCAAGGGTCTTAATGTGGATTTTAACCTTTCTGTGTATCTATGAAAGGAATGCTTTATACATGCTTGACCTGGGGTGTTTTGTTCTGGGATGTCAGTGGAAGGGAGAAGTTCATGGGTGTGATGAAATATGAATATATACGAGGAAATTTATGCATAATTTTTTATATTCTCCTTTTTATTGATAGATTCCGATGAACCTTTTGAGGATTGAAGGAGCATCAAGATGGGGGAATGTCAGTTTGTTTATTTACTACGCATTTTTGATTTTTTGTCCGGATGGTTTGTATATACTGATGTAGTCCTGGGATCTCTACACATACGGGGTGCGATGTCCGCCGGTGCATATGGCATTTAACGTGTATTGGTAATGTTTATATGTAAATCTCAGTAGATAAGCTAGTTAGAAGCCCGTGGGTGACACACCTGTAATTGGGTATAGATCCGGGTCGGGATAGGGGGATGGTGACACTTCGTGCCGCGGTCCACCGTCCAGTGACATCAGGAATGGCTGATCGACCCGGCGGGCCGACCTGCCGTTCCTTGGATCACTCCCAACAATTGGGTACATATTTGTGTCTTATCATTATGATTAACAAAGATCGGGCATCCTATATACTACGGTATTCGATAACAGACCCATATAATGGGCATTAGTTATGCCAATACTTAGGAGTGGACAAGAATCACCTTTATTTTGATCCCAGTACAGGACGTGCATGGGTTAAAGGATTCCGTGTCACGTGACTGGTGGTACTCCCGTGACCCGCCCGGGGGATTTCTTCCTCCTCGTGACGTCAGTGGAAGTCGGCCGTACGGCATCGGGACGGTTCACGTGACCGGAAGTCCCGCGCATGCGCAGACTGCCTTCATGTACGCCGGACCTAGCGTGGTATTGAGGTATTTCCCCCATCATTGATGGTCCACTAAAATGTTTGTTTTTAATGTTTTTAATAGAGCACCGTATTAGCACATCATTATTTGATATTAATAACACAGGTGTTCTAGCCGGACATTGTTTTTCGGCCTATGATGGTACACTTACATTGATATACATACTATATTATGGATATGCACACCATAACACGGTATTTGCTTGATCATATATGTCACTATATGTATTTTTGTTAGAATCTTTTTGTATCACGTGATTTTCATTGTTGGTCACATGATTGTTTGACTCCGCCTTGACTCACTATATATTGCTGTGTCACACCATACTTGTTATGCTTGAGAAAGGTATCATTGAGAATACCGAAACGTTGCATTTGTGGGAATAAAGTGTCCAACACTATTTCACCGATTGGAGTGCTGCCTCGCTTTTTGCATTTATATATATATATATATATATATATATATATATATCTTTGTTACACCAGTTTGATGTCCTAACCGAGTGCAGCGCTCAACCCGATGGATGTATGCTTTTGTGTTTTTTGAGTAATAATCCCTTGTATCCTGGTCTATTCTGTGACAGTTTTGCGCCGCCGTTGTTATTTTAACCAGATTCGTTACGAACTTTCTCAAAGTTCGGTACGGTGACGAACCGAACTTTTGGCAAAGTTCGTAACGAATCTGGTTCGTTGCGGTTCGGTTCGCTCATCCCTAATGGTAATGTTGCCCCAGGTTGTAATCATAGGATTTCTACACCGCATCCTCCACCTTGTCCTCACCCTCCCCTCTAGGTACATTTCACAGTGGACCTCCAGCATATCACCTATGCAAAGCTAGGTTTTGTCACGTGGTTCTGCACCTAGTCAGCCTTGGTGATTGGAGCCACACCGAGAGGAACTGCTCTGCCTCATCAATAAAGAAATTAAACACCGGCTGTCTCCTCAACAACTGGAGATAGGAACCATGGTTACTGATAACGGGAAGAACTTTTTGTCACCTGGTCTCAAGTCTTCCACTGAACTGCAAGAGCTGTTAAAAATGTCCAAGAAACTGTGCATGAACTTCAGACACTCTTATCATGCAAAACATGCCCCCTCTTTGAGGTCCAAAGGCAAAATGCTCTTCCCTACATCGCCTGATATGTGACATTTCCACCCATTGGAACTTCAGGCTCCATATGTTAGACCACCTGAACAAGCAGAACAATATGGTGAATAATTTCTTAATGCTGCAGACGGATAGGTCTACTTCTCAGTGTAACTTCCATCTTAGCCAGTGGCAGTTCTTACATGACACGTGCTGTTTGCTCAGGACCTTTGAGGAGGCCACTATTTGTCAGTCGGCAGAACTATGGGATGAATTATGTTAATCCACTCCTTCACATCCTGGAGGGGATGCTGAAAAATCTGATTGGTGAGGGAACAGAAGACTACATTTCACAGCTACCTGAGCCCCGAGAAGGATGATCTGGCAGAGGAGGAAGATGAGGATATAAGTGCCCAGGAATTTTATACACAACTAGGTGGTTTATCTGCCCAAGCGAGAGGAGCAGAAGGAGCTGAAGGGCAGTGATGAAGACAACACAGATGACTCTGACAGAACATGACAGTATGCAGCAGAGATGGTGGCAGGGAGCCCTCCAAGTACTTAGCGGAAATGGCAGGATGCATGCTTTCGTTATTTGTGTAGTGGCAGCCACATTGTAAGGATTTGGATGACAATTGGCTATCCATATTGTTAGACCCTTGTTACCAGTCAAAAATATGGGCTTTTTTTAGACCTTTTGGGAGGGATGTAAAAATGGACTACTATAGAAATGTGTTGTGTAGTCAGTTGGTCTCTGTCTACGAGCGCCATCACTTTTCCTCCGGAAGGTCTGACCAGGGGGATCCCTTGCTCTCATGCTCCACTGCCTTAACTGGTGTGTGTGTGTGTGTGTATGCGTGGTGGTGGTGGTGGGGGGGGCTTAGGAGCAGCACCATCTCCATATGCAGCAACTTCAGTCTGGAGTCTCTGTTAAGCAGTTTTGTTCAACCACCTACTGAGAAAACCACCCAGCAGCAGGGCATGCATCAGAACTTCAATTAGCAGGTGGTGGCATACTTGGACTGCACCCTGTCACCCATGAGCCAAGATCCCCTGGACTACTGGGCATGCAAACTTGAAGTGTGGCTGTAACTGGTTTAGTTTGCATGGGTATGCTTTCCTGCCCGACCAATAGTGTGGCATCAGAGCAGGTGTCCAGCGCTGCGGGCGACATAGATACCCCTAAGAGAAATCTCCTTTCCTCACAAAAAGTTGAGAAACTAACCTTCATATAGATGAATTAGGCATGGATCAACCAGGATTTCCAGATGCTAGTGCCTGATGCAATAGAATAGATCATTTTGCCACTAATGATCATACTAGAATATTCTATAAAATGGGCTGTTACTTCTGGGTATGTGCTGCTGTCACCATTCTGATGCTGCCACCCACCTGCTGCCCCTACTGCCATTCCTACTATAGGACTTCTTGGCTTACTGATATGTACATATTACATTTTTAAAAGGATGTGCATGCCACTGAACTTTGCTGTCACACTGCTATTTTTGGTTCTGCTACTACTGTGATCTGCCACCATCTTGTGCTGTAGGCCACTGCTGCTGTTCCCCTCCCCACTCTGTTATGGAACCACTACTGTCCGTGTTCCTGCCACTACTGTTGTCCCCCATCCCCATTCTGTTATGGGGCCACTATTCTCCCTGTTACTGCCACTGCTGTTGGCTCCCATCCCCATTCTGTTATGGGGCAACTATTGTCTCCGTTTGTCCATGTTGACATCACCATTTATTTTTCCTTTCTTCTTATCTATCAGAACAGAAAAAAGGATCCTATATTTTAAAACACAGAAGACATGCATATATTTCCATTACATATTATCTCTGTTTTGGACCCACTCCTGTTTTTGGCTTACAAATACTAATGCAAAATACTGACCAAATACTTACCGTGTGAGGGAAGCCATTCAAGTCCTGCATGCAGGACTTTCTTCTTTAAAAATAAAATGATTTCAGATATAAATGGACAAAACAGATGCAAATTGAGCATAAGGCCTCTTTCACCTGGTGAGTAGAGTATTTTGCAACATTATTTGATCAGTATTTGTAAGCCAGAAGCAGGAGTTGGTCCAAAAACCAGAAGAGATGCATATATTTCTATTACATTTTATCTCCGTTTTGGACCAACTCCTGCTTTTGGCTTATTATTACTGATCAAACACTGAGTGCCTGAAAGAGACTTTATGGATGCTCAAAATACAGGCTTTGTTTTTTTAGTTTTCTGTTTTTCTGACAGAACAGAAGGATGGAAAAATAAACAGTTAAAGGGACTGCCACTGCTGCTGCCCCCCTCCCCACTCTGTCATGTGGCCACTACTGTTACTGGTACTGCCACTGCTGCCAAAGGGCCACTATTATCACTGTTACTACCACTGCTGCTGCCACCCTCCCCACTCTGCCATGGGGCCACTACTAGAAACTTGGGGAACTGCACGGTTAAGTCCACAGCGGTAATTTAGACCTAACGCTAACATTGAACTGTAATACTGACACACAGTAAATCTACAGCTAACAGAATGAAATAAAAGCATGTATTTGAACTGCCACAATATGCATTAAAATAACATTTTTTTTCTCCACTACTTTATAACTGCTGCCTCCATTTCTTTATTTTGTTCCACTAAGGAGCCATTTGGACACAGCTCCTGCAGGGGCATGCTTCATTATTTTATGTTAATAAAGGGTACTGTATGCCTTTGTTTTTGTTTAACAGAAGGGATTAGTTGTGAATCTAGGTGCACTGGACAGTGATGTAGATGGCAAGTAATTACACCTGTAATACTCTATGTACTAATTAGGTGACTTCTGACTTGTGGGTGTAACGTGAAAAAATGTAGAATAGTTAAAGGGGCATGAATACTTTTTCAAGACACTGTACGTGATTACTACAATAATACACAGGGTAGCACACAAAATTATCTGTGAGTGATTAGGCCTAATTTAGGCCTAAATACGTTTTCCCTTATTTCTGTCTTAACACGTTTCCAATCAACTATTTTTGAGGGGTTGTTGTTGATTATATTCAAATCAGTATATATATACAGTACAGACCAAAAGTTTAGACACACCTTCTCATTCAAAGAGTTTTCTGTATTTTCATGACTATGAAAATTGTAGATTCACACTGAAAGCATCAAAACTATGAATTAACACATGTGGAATTATATACTTAACAAAAAAGTGTGAAACAACTGTAAATATGTCTTATATTCTAAGTTCTTCAAAGTAGCCACCTTTTGCTTTGATTACTGCTTTGCACACTCTTGGCATTCTCTTGATGAGCTTCAAGAGGTAGTCACCTGAAATGGTTTTCACTTCACAGGTGTGCCCTGTCAGGTTTAAAAAGTGGTATTTCTTGCCTTATAAATGGGGTTGGGACCATGAGTTGTGTTGGGCAGAAGTCAGGTGGATATACAGCTGATAGTCCTACTGAATAGACTGTTAGAATTTGTATTATGGCAAGAAAAAAGCAGCTAAGTAAAGAAAAACGAGTGGCCATCATTACTTTAAGAAATGAAGGTCAGTCAGTCCGAAAAATTGGGAAAACTTTGAAAGTGTCCCCAAGTGCAGTCGCAAAAAACCATCAAGCGCTACAAAGAAACTGGCTTACATGAGGACCACCCCAGGAAAGGAAGACCATGAGTCACCTCTGCTGCGGTTCATCCGAGTCACCAGCCTCCAGCCTCAGAAATTGCAGGTTAACAGCAGCTCAGATTAGAGATCAGGTCAATGCCACACAGAGTTCTAGCAGCAGACACATCTGTACAACAACTGTTAAGAGGAGACTGTGTGCAGCAGGCCTTCATGGTAAAATAGCTGCTAGGAAACCACTGCTAAGGACAGGCAACAAGCAGAAGAGACTTGCTTGGACTAAAGAACACAATGAATGGACATTAGACCAGTGGAAATCTGTGCTTTGGTCTGATGAGTCCAAATTTGAGATCTTTTGTTCCAACCACCGTGTCTTTGTGCGATGCAGAAAAGGTGAATGGATGGACTCTACATGCCTGGTTCCCACTGTGAAGCATGGAGGAGAAGGTGTGATGGTGTGGGGGTGCTTTGCTGGTGACACTGTTGGGAATTTATTCAAAATTGAAGGCATACTGAACCAGCATGGCTACCACAGCATCTTGCAGCGGCATGCTATTCCATCCGGTTTGCGTTTAGTTGGACCATCATTTATTTATCAACAGGACAATGACCCCAAACACACCTCCAGACTGTGTAAGGGCTATTTGACCAAGAAGGAGAGTGATGGGGTTCTACGCCAGATGACCTGGCCTCCACAGTCACCAGACCTAAAACCCAATCGAGATGGTTTGGGGTGAGCTGGACCGCAGAGTGAAGGCAAAAGGGCCAACAAGTGCTAAGCATCTCTGGGAACTCCTTCAAGACTGTTGGAATACCATTTCAGGTGACTACCTCTTGAAGCTCATCAAGAGAATGCCAAGAGTGTGCAAAGCAGTAATCAAAGCAAAAGGTGGCTACTTTGAAGAACCTAGAATATAAGACATATTTTCAGTTGTTTCACATTTTTTTGTTAAGTATATAATTCCACATGTGTTAATTCATAGTTTTGATGCCTTCAGTGTGACTCTACAATTTTCATAGTCATGAAAATACAGAAAACTCTTTGAATGAGAAGATGTGTCTAAACTTTTGGTCTGTACTGTATATATATATATATATATATATATATATATATATATATATATATACACTACAACAATACACAGAGTACTGCACAATATTATCTGAGAGTCACAAAAATAATAGGGCTATGGAAGGGTTTCAAACGAAAGACTCAAAGCCAGAATGTGAGTAGTAGCAGCATTAGCTATCCCCCAGAAGTAGGCTACATTTGGCACTGCCCGTTTTGGAAAGGTACAATGTTATTGTTCAGGAGAAAGAGGATGAGATTGTCCTGCTCGTCCTCCTTGCAGTGCCGGCTTTTATTGGAGCCCTTTCAGTCTTCACAGCCCATTGGCACCACCATGCCTACAGCAGATAGTCAAGAGAGTCTCCCTGTTAACGACTTGTGTAAGAGCACTCACTGCCCTCAGGAGGAGTTTGGGGAGGAGGATGGGGACCCCATGCATACCTGTGTTGATAGTGGTGGTAATAGTGGCACCTGTAACCATGGCATTGGTGGTGTGGGCAGCGACAGTGGCAGTCTGGAAAAATGCAGAGCAGGGAAGTGGGACCCAGAACCCCCATCATGATATCTCACATATCTCTCGAGGAGTAGGCAACATCAGTGAAGGACAGTGGTGGCAGCAATAAAGAGCAGAGGCCACGTACCTCCCAAAGGACAGCCAGGGCTATATCTGTTTCAGCATTTGGTGATGCCACTAATGTTGTGGGTGGTTTAGGCCTAAAACAAGCCAGACCTAAGCCCAGCTTGGCTGCCTTTAGCTATGTTCGAGCATCTCCTGTATGGCGCTTTTTCTCCACAAGGTGGGCACACAAAACTACAGTGGTGTGCAAGATCTGCAGATTAAAAAAAGCTGTGGCGCACAACTGGCCAGCATTCCCAATCAGAACAAGTATGTCCTCCTTCTCCTGGTCCTCTTTGTAGTAGACAACCCACATCCCCAAGCAATACAGAATCTTCTGACCTCCTTCTTCTCCTGCTAAGACTTATCCTTATTGTGAGACATCTATAATGGAATGTTTGGCCATGAAAAAAACTTTTCAACACCAGCAATTAGCTTGTCCACAAGCTAAACTTCCACCTGGCCAAGTTGATAGAGGTGCAGTCGCTGTAGTAACATTCAGTAGTTCCACTTGGAGTAACTGTTATGGGCAGGGAGAGTACATGTCTTTCACTGCCCATTGGGTCAATGTTTTTTGCAACAGCTGGGGCAGCACCCCAGCAACATGACCAGGTCCTTTTGACTCACTACCACCATATCATGGGGCTGGCTCCCACGCCAGGCATTTATCTGCCTAATCCAACTCCTCCATGGACACTGTCCCATCCCCAACAGCAACAGGGAACAGTGTCATTTGCACTAACATTCCTATCAGATGTGTCAAGTCAAGCATTGTCATGTCGCGTTGAAGCTGATTGGCCTGGGGCGACAGTAGCCATGCTTGAGAGTATTTGCAGCTAGTACGTACATCAAGCAGCAAACATCTGGCTGGCTGTCAACCCACCGACTCCAACTGGACAAGGAGGTCAGCGACATTGAGCACAACATCCTGGCTGCCCTGAACCTTGGGGAAATAACACATGCTCCTTGCATGACCTTTTTTAAAAAATGCACTGGCTCACACAAAGTGCTGGTAATTGCCACGAGACTGTCCCTCTTTTCAGATGTATTGGAACACACCATAGATATAATGCTGTGCAACTAGGAAAGGGTTCTCCAACCCAATTTAAATAGGCTTAGACATTCAGCATAGCATTCTCTTTTTTCTTTATTTCCCAGTGTACAGTGTCATTTCGGAGAGGGTTTTCAGCACCGCGATGAATGTGGTGACACCCAAACTGACCAATTTGTCCTCCCTAGTGTCCAAAACATTATTTTTGTCAAAATGGATTGGGGAGGATTTTCACACTCCTCCGGCTGAGGCCAATGAATAAAGCTGGCCTTACTGGAAATGCCTCATCTTGCCACTGTTGCTGCCAGTCTGCCTGCCTTCCGCCATCATGCCACTGCTGTCATCAAGTCACTGCTGCGGCCTGCCAACCATCACATTTTATATGGCTGCTGCTACCACTTCTATAATACCTTTGCGGCAACCTGCCTACCATCACATTCTGTACAGCTGCTCCTGCTGCCTCCATCATGCCACTGCTGCCATCATGCCCCTTCTGTGGCCTGCCAACCATCATCTTCCATAAAGCTGCAGCTGCCTCCATTCTGCCAAAGTGTACCATGTGGCAGCGCTGCCTTAGCTGCTGCTGCTCTCACTGCTAATCCCCTGCTGCCACCACCATTAATGCAAAGTATCTGCCACTATTACCAGTATTACTACTACTACCCATAGACAGCCTTGTATCTTCATGCTATGCTGCTTCTGTTGCGACTACTTTTGCGTCCACTTGCTGCTATATCCATGCTGTACCCTTCCACATCCACATTGCACTGCTGCTGCTCCCAGTTAAAAATAAAGAAAATGAAAATTCCTAAAAATTCTGAGTCCTAGGAGGCTAGAGAGGGTTATATAATAACTTTCAGGACAGTAGAAGCAATTTTGTTTTGTACCGAACCAAATTTTCAAATATTTGGTGAACTAGACCCAAAACCAATCTTGAGTGGTTCATTAATCTCTACTTCAAACCACATTTGCATTTGTAAAATGGACATATCTGGTTTTATTTTTTGTTTTTCTTACTTCTTTCACTTAGGGATGCATTTAGCAAATCAGATATGTCAGATCTGTGATTTAAAAAGTCACAAGTCTTGGCAACTGTGATATTTTCTGAAACGTTTGTTAAATTTGCGACATTTCATGATTAGAGATGAGCGAGCATCCGTTACTCCTAAGTGCTCGATGCTCGGACGAGCATCTCGCCATGCTCGAGGAAATGGCATCTCCCGCATTTTGAATTTTTGGCGCCTATAAACTCAGCCAATCACAAGCCAGGAGACTCTGCGGTACACCCAGCATCACGTGGGGCCCTTACATGTCGATAGCAGGGGTTGGCTGGCCTGACCCTGGAATATACTAGTGACTGCCCGCGGTGCTCGGCTCAGATGCTATCTGGATGTCGTTAGGGGCAGATCTGCCGCGTTTCAGGGAGAGTGTTAGGGCCTGGATTTAGTTCTCTGTTAGGCAGGAGTGATATCAAAAGAACACAACAACCCTTCTAAGGGCTACAAGACACTTTTTCTTGTCTCTGGGCTGGCTGGCACTAGTAGTGCAGCTATCGCCATATATAACATTTTTTTTTTATTGTTTTAGCTCAGTGATACAAATCCATTTCATACAGCTGTGTGGAACCATTCTGTGTGTCACAGTTCAGCTGTCCACTCACCACAAACCACAATCCGTATTTTCTGTCCAGGTGACCCATACTGTACGTCACGTAATCAAATACGGTCTTTTGCTTTCACTGCTACAGCTACATTAGAAAAATCTCTGTGCGACATTTGTCTGGGTTGCAATTAAGCAGACCAAGTGTGCCTAATCTAATAGTTTCAGTGCAATTGCTCCATACTGCACGGTACGTAATAAAATACGTAATTTTGCTCTAACTTTTCCACCTATATACAAAGCACAATCCGTATTTTCTGTCCAGGTGACACATTCTGTACGTCAAGTAATTAAAAAAGGTCTTTTGCTCTCACTGACACAGCTACATTATAAAAATCTGAGTGTGACATTTTTCTGGGTTGCAGTCAAAATAGCCACAGTCAGCAGGGGCTGAGATTGCTCTCTGATATTTTCTGCATGTCACGTTAAAAAAAAATATATATATAAAAAAAATTTAAAAAAATAGTTTTTTTGTTGTTTTATCTCAGTGATACAAATCCATTTCATACAGCTGTGTGGAACCAATCTGTGTGTCACAGTTCAGCTGTCCAGTCACCACAAACCACAATCCGTATTTTCTGTCCAGGTGACACATTCTGTACGTCACGTAATTAAAAAAGGTCTTTTGCTCTCACTGATACAGCTACATTACAAAAATCTCTGTGCGACATTTGTCTGGGTTGCAATTAAGCAGACCAAGTCTGCCTAATCTAATAGTTTCAGTGTTATTGCTCCATACTGCACGGTACGTAATAACATACGTAATTTTGCTCTAACTTATCCACCTATATACAAAGCACAATCCATATTTTCTGTCCAGGTGACACATTCTGTACGTCACGTAATTAAAAAAGGTCTTTTGCTCTCACTGATACAGCTACATTACAAAAATCTCTGTGCGACATTTGTCTGGGTTGCAATTAAGCAGAACAAGTCTGCCTAATCTAATATTACGGTACGTAATAACATACGTAATTTTGCTCTAACTTATCCACCTATATACAAAGCACAATCCGTATTTTCTGTCCAGGTGACGTACGTCACATAATTAAAAAAGGTCTTTTGCTCTCACTGATTGTCAGGATTCGGGGGCGCAGCGGCCCTCCAGCGGATGTTGGGCGGGTGCGGGCGTTCCCGTGTCCTGACGCTATGCAGCACTCATCCCGAGTGCAAGCCAGAAAATCCTCTTGTAACACTTAGGTTCCTATAGGGTTAAAGGTTTGGCTAGTTTTGCTAGTTTGCTGCGTCCCTGCCAGTAATTTTGGTCCATTCAGGGTGTGGCTGGGATCCCTGCTCCTATCACGCCTTGGGGCTGGGACTCTAGCCAGTATTTAGTTTCGCACTCGCTATTCATCTGTGCCTGCTATAGAGCCTTGAGCCTTAGCTAGCTACTCTGTGGTTATCCGGTTTTCCTGTGACTCTGTACCTTTTTCCCTGGTTTCTGTTACTTTACCTACCTTTTGTGTTATCCTCTGTTTATTCCTTGCTTGGTTCCGTTACTTTTTACCCCTTCAGTTCCTGACCTGTTTAGGGTTGCTCCTGCTGTTATTTTGTTTTGGTTGTTTGTCTCGTGTTCCACTTTCTTCAGTTTAATTGCAGTCTTCGGTTGGGGCCGGCCTGTTAAGGAGCTGGGTTCCCCAAAAGGCAGGGACAGTGGTTTAGGAGGAGTGTCAGGGCCTCACTTTGTCTGTGTCATTTGTGTCCCCCTGACCCACTCCTCACACTGATACAGCTACATTACAAAAATCTCTGTGCGACATTTGTCTGGGTTGCAATTAAGCAGACCAAGTCTGCCTAATCTAATATTACGGTACGTAATAACATACGTAATTTTGCTCTAACTTATCCATCTATATATTAACTTGTTCAGATTGAACAAGTTTGTGGTTTCAGTACAGCAGGCCCATTTTTTTAATACATATAATACACTTATATACAGAAAATGTTGAACCCCAGGGCTAAGGGTCGAGGGAGACGGCGTGGGCGTGGGCATTCAATTACTGCAGGGGGCAGAGGCCGTGGTCCTGGGCAGGGTGAGACAGTACTTGCTGATGAGGGAGCAGGGGAACGCCGCAGAGCTACATTCCCTAGCTTCATGTCTCAACTTACAGGGACACGTGGTAGAGGACTGTTGAAACCACAACAGTGCGAACAGGTGATGTCGTGGATTGCGGAAAATGCTTCAAGTAATTTGTCCACCAGTCAGTCTTCCACGTTACCCAACCCCACGTTACCCATGGGAGCACTCCTCTTACTCCTCCACCTCAACCTCCTTCCCCCCAGTCTGCACCCTCCCAGGAAAATTTGGAATGCGATCCGGCATACTCTCAGGAACTGTTTTCTGGACCCTTCCCAGAGTCACAAACCACTTCTCAGGTTGCTGCTGACCTCTTTCCCGATGCCCACGTTTTCCAACTGTCGCAGTCTGTGGGTGATGATGATGACATTGTTGACTTAGTGGAAGAAGTGTGTAAAGAGGTGTCGGACAATGAGGAGACACGGTTGTCAGACAGTGGTGAAGTCGTTGTTAGGGCAGGAAGTCCGAGGGGGGAGCAGACTGAGGAATCGGAGGATCACAAGGTGACTGACCCAAGCTGGGTTGATAAGCCGAGTGAAGACAGTGCTTCTGAGGCGGAGGCGAGTGCTGCACCAGAACAGGTTGTAAGAGGCAGTGGTTGTGGCCAGAGGGAGAAGCAGGGCCAGAGCTGGTGCATCAGCAGCAACTGTTTCACGTAGTGAAGCTCCCGTGGCGAGGCCTAGATGTTCGCAAGTCTGGAGGTTCTTTAAAGAAAGTGAGGATGACCGACGGACTGTGGTGTGCAACCTGTGGCACACCAGGATCAGCAGGGGTGCCACCACTACTAGCCTAACCACCACCAGCATGCGCAGGCATATGAGTGCTAAACACCCCACTCAATGGAACCAAGGCCGTTCACCTCCTGCGGGTCCCACCACTGCTCCTTCCCTTGTGTCACTCGCTGCCTCTGCTAGTCAACCCCCTGCCCAGGACACCGGCACGAGCGCCTCCCACTGGAAAACCACACCTTCGCCTCCACGATCCTCCAGAGCGTCCACCAATGTGTCCCTGCACAGCGTTCAGCTGTCTTTACAGCAGATGCTGGAGCGCAAGAGGAAATACAGTTCCACCCACCCACATGCCCAAGCCCTCAATGTCCACATCTCCAAATTGCTGAGCCTGGAGATGCTGCCCTATAGGCTGGTAGAGGTCTTTCGCAATCTCATGGCGGTGGCTGCCCCTCTGTATTCGGTCCCCAGCCGCCACTATTTTTCCCGATGTGTCATCCCATCCCTACACCAGCACGTGTCACAGAACATCATCCGTGCCCTGACCAACGCTGTTTCTGAGAAGGTCCACCTAACCACGGACACGTGGACAAATGCTGCCGGGCAGGGACACTATATCACTGACGGCACATTGTGTTAACTTGGTGGAGGCTGGGACCGAGTCTGACCCTGGGGCCCCTCATGTACTGCCCACACCGAGGATTGCGGGGCCTACCTCGGTCACGGTCTCTCAGACGTACTATGCCTCCTCCTTCGACCCCCTCCTCCTCCTCCACCTCCTCCTCCGAAATTACCATCCGTGGGCACAGCGCCTTCAGTCGGTAGCTCTAGGCGCAGCAGCAGTGCCGTGGATAAGCGCCAGCAGGCGGTGCTCAAACTGCTGAGCTTAGGTGACAAAAAGCACACCGACCAAGAGCTGTTACAGGGCATCATGGCGCAGACCGATCTGTGGCTGGCACTGCTGAACCTCAAGCCAGGCATGGTTGTGTGTGACAACGGGCGTAACCTGGTGGCGGCTCTGCAACTTGGCAGACTGACACATGTGCCATGCCTGGCCCATGTGTTCAATCTCATATCTTAGCGGTTCCTCAAGACATACCCCAATCTGTCTGATTTGCTCACCAAGGTGCGCCGCATCTGTGCGCATTTCCGCAAGTCGACCACAGATGCTGCCACTCTCAGGGCAGTGCAGCGCCGCCTACAACTGCCCGCTCACCGACTGTTGTGCGACGTGCCCACAAGATGGAATTCGACATTAAACATGTTATCCAGAGTTTACCAGCAGCGCAGAGCGATTGTAGACTGCCAGATGTCAACTTCTACCAGAACTGGTAGTCTGGTCAGTCAGATTCCTCAAGTCTACAATGAGGAGTGGACATGGATGTCTGATATCTGCCAGGTGTTGACCAACTTTGAGGAGTCAACACAGATGGTCAGCGGCGATGCTGCCATTATCAGACTCACCATCCCGCTGCTTTGCCTGTTGAAAAGCTCACTGCTCAGTATGAAGTCGAATGCTTTGCACTTGTCACAAGAGACGGTGGAGGAAGATACGTCTCTTTATAGCCAGAGCACCCTCCGGTCTGTTTCTCAGTGCGTATCGGAGGAGGGGGATGAGGATGAGGAGAAAGAGGAGGAGAATGTCGGCGAGACAGAAGAGGGTACCAGTGCTCAGTCCTGCTTAACTCTTGAGCATGTATGGGCTGAAGAGGAGGACTTGGAGGAGGAGGAGGAGGAGGAGGAAATGGAGAGTCAGGCCAGTGAGGAGAGGGAATTCTTGCGTGTTGGGACTCTGGCGCACATGGCAGACTTCATGTTAGGCTGCCTATCCCGTGACCCTCGCGTTAGAAGCATTTTTTTCAAACACCGATTACTGGGTGTTTACTCTCCTGGACCCACGGTACAAGCAGAACCTTTCCACTCTCATCCCTGTAGAGGAAAGGAGTATGAGAGTGAATCAATATCAACAGGCCCTGGTGCACAAGCTGAAACAATCCTTCCCATCTGACGCCGCTAGCGGCAGAGGGCATGGTTCTGTGGGCCAAGTAGCGGGGGAGAGGAGCCGAGCAGGCAGCTTGTCCAGCACTGGCAGGGGAACGCTCTCCTAGGCCTTTGCCAGTTTTATGTCACCACAGCAAGACACTGTCACCTGTCCCCAGTCTAGGCAGAGTAGGGGGGAGCTTTACAGAAAGATGGTGAGGGAGTACCTAGCTGACCATACCAACGTCCGGACCGATCACTCTGCTCCATACAACTACTGGGTTTCAAAGCTGGACACGTGGCCTGAACTGGCGCTGTACGCCTTGGAGGTTCTGGCCTGCCCTGCCGCTAGCGTGTTGTCAGAGCGGGTATTCAGTGCAGCTGGTGGCGTCATCACCGATAAGCGTACATGCCTGTCAACTGACAGCGCTGACAGGCTGACGCTTATTAAAATGAACAAAGCCTGGATTTCACCGGAATTTAAATCTCCTCCAGGGGAAAGCAGCTAAAGATTAACATTACTTATGTATCCGATTCCTCTTCTCTACTCCTCCTCCTTGTCATCTTTGCCTAACGCTGACCCAAAAAACGCAATTTTTTAGAGGTCCAACTGGCACTCTTTTACCACAATTTTTCCGGAGGGCCCCCTACAGGCCCTCTCTCTAAACAATTTTTCCGGAGGTCCACCTACAGGCCCTCTCTCCAAACAATTTTTCTGGAGGTTCAGCTACAGGCCCTCTCTCCAAACAATTTTTCCAGAGGTCCACCTACAGGCTCTCTCTCCAAACAATTTTTCCGCAGTGTCAACTACAGACAGTGTAAAACAATGTTTCAGGAGCGTCAAACAGACAGTCAAAAACAATTTTTAAGGAGGCGCAAGTACCGCCATTTAAAAAAAAAAAAATTTTTCTGAGGGTTGACTTTATGTACTCCGAAAAGAAAAAAAAATTTTGGAGGCTCAACAAAGCCATATCACTGCATTCTCAGTCGGACAAAGTCATTGGTGGTGTAACCGCCATGCTGTGTCAGGCTAAATTTTTGGGTGCTTCACCAGCTAGTGCATACTAACTCAGTCACTCTGCTGTCACTGCCACCATACAGGGCCACGAAAAATGTTTGTGGTTCGCCTGCTCCCGCAGTTTCACTCGGTCACTCTGTTGTTACCGCCATGCTGCGTCAGGCTAAATTTTTGGGTGGCTCACCTGCTACCTCATCTAACTTGGTCACTTGTTGGTGTCACCGCCATGCTGTGTCAGGCTTATGCCTGCATCGTGTGGCTGGGGATAGGAGAGCAGTGCCAGCATGGGCATGGGTGATGGACCTTCGTTGCACCTAGTTGGGTGCTTCCCTAACATGTGATGGGCATGTGCCTCGCCTTTCTTGGTCTGGGTGAGCACAATTGCCATTAGGGTAACCACTAGGCTGTTGCAGGAGAATTTGGGGTAATGGTGGGATTAGGCAGCCTCAGAGGCATCCATGCATTATGCCCCTGCTCTTTCCTGTCTATTCCTGTGGTGTTTCCATCATTTTCTGAGGTTTCCAGGTTTTCAACCAGCCTTCCCTAGGCAGAGCCTTGGTCCCCTGCAAAAAATGCTCGAGTCTCCCATTGACTTTAATGGGGTTCGTTACTCGAAACGAGCACCCGAGCATCGGGAAAAGTTTGGTCTCGAATAACGAGCACCCGAGCATTTTAGTGCTCGCTCATCTCTATTCATGATCCATTTCCTCGCCACTTCTCACAGAGGTTTATGTTTAATAGCTAAAAGTGAGATTAAGACCTAGATTATGGCTCATTTATTATGTGAGACTTTTGCAAAGGTTGCCCCACGCCAACCTTCTAGAGTACTTTGACACCTAAAGGTGTAAACCACATTACACTCATGCCAGATATATTTTTACGTTTTCCTAGAAAAATTCAAGACAATTGGAGCAACTTTGGTTTGGCCTGAGCCAGTTTGGATCCGAACCAAGCTGTAAGTGCATGGACAATCGCACTAATAATTGTTCAGTCACATATATTAGTGATGATAGCTCCATATAAATTGAGCTAAACAAGTGCCTTCTTATGAATTTGCATAAAAGTTGTGGCTAATATGCCAAATTAGTTATATGGATCCTTGAAGGTTTAGTGATATCATATATACTGAAATATTCTTCTATGACTGACCTCAGAATACTCTGGCGTAGTTCTCCTTAGTTGTGACTTGTACAGTATATTGTAGAATTGACTTTAGCATTTTGAGTACATCAGTAAAGATACAGAGTCTGTACTGAATTCTGCATTTTGACATTAAGCTCGTGTCTTTGGTAAATTGGTGGCAAATTGAAGGTTAATTTATTTGCACATTAATTAGATTATATAATTGTATCTCTAAATGAATGGAACATAGACATTAGTTTCATCAATAATTAATATGGAAAAAGGTCCCATGGCTCTGAACTCTTCTTTTCCAAAACAGAAAGGAAATTATCTATTTCTCTATTAATACTAAAGTTGTTATAAAACATTCTGAAGACATAATGTTGTCTTTGTTGTAAGAAAACATTCCCCCATATTTTTTATAAAGAACTCAGAGTGATATATTGTATAGTCTTTGAAAATGGAACTCTTTCACTGTTAATCCTCTCCGGACTGAGCTCTTGTATCTCTAGATTCTGAGCCTTTTCCATTCTCTCACCCTACATTCACCAATTTTTAATTTAACTGTCAGCCTAGAGCATTTTTTAAAACGCTTGTTCTTTTTGAGCAATGTTTTCCTGCACACATTATTAAGGAGTCTTGTACCAAGTCCTTCATGGACATGCACAAGATTGGATTCAAACTTTGTAGCATAAGAAAAAAAAAAAAAAAAATTAATAATAATAATAATAATACGAATAACAAAGTATGATTGTATCACATTGAATTTATTTTATGAATAGTATATCTGTAAATCAGACTAAACTAATGCCACATCACATTGATAAGGGTCAAGTTATAATTATTGCCTGTATTCTCCTTACTGTAGAAATATAGCTGTTAGGTAAGTCAGTGTATAAAAAATGTATGTGATCTTGTGTAGAATTTTGGCACAAGCACTTGTAGAATTGCTCAGGCTGAAATTTTTATCTTAAGGGGTTTTCTCAAGGGAAATATTCTACAGTTGTCAATATGGCACCTAGGTCGCAATACTTTTGTAATTTAATTTAAAGGGGTTGGCCACTTTCTGACTTCTGACTACTGTTGACCAATGTGTTTGTAGGATGATTAGATGGTATTTACTAATTTAGTCTTTGTTGATATTCTTCACCATTTCCTATATTTTATTAGGTATTTCCCTTGTTTATAAAGTCTTGTGTGTTGTCTACATAGAGGTCCTTTCCATAAAATGGCCACTGATGGAAGATCATGTGACCAGGCAAATCATATCCATGTGATGTCTCCTCAATTCAAACACACTGCATCTGCACTAAACTCCCAACAGAACAAGTGCAGATGGCAGGTGTGGTGTATTTAAATGGAGGAGACATCACATGGAGGTGATTTGCCTGGTCACATGACCCTCCAACAGCAGCCATCTTGTGGAAAGTGGCAAACCCTTTTAACTAAACTATATTGTTTATCCTCTTGTAGTAGAATAATAGCGGTGGCAATACACATTGTACAACATTATGTTATTGAAAATGAAAGTGACCGCAACCACCGTGATTTAAAACCACAATGCTGTTGTAATGTTTAAAACACAACCTCACATTTGTAGCTTGGGTCAGATACTTGTGAGGCAGAGAGTGAGTGACAGCATGGTAGTGTCCACACTGAAACACTGGGCCACATCATGGAAAGACTAATCCTCTGGTGCCATCACCTGACATTTTCCATCAGTGTAAGAGCAATACCCAATACAAGTGGTATCTGAAAATGTTTTGTATGTTATCTACCAGGGATTAGCAATCTCCAGCACTCCAGAATCCTTCTTTCACTTCCGTGGGAGTTACAAGAACAGCTGAGTAAGTGTGCATGCTGGGAGTTGTAGTTTCACACAAGCTGTAAGTTTGCTGATTTCTGTTATATAATGTAATGTATACCCAGCATGATCTGGTATAGTGGGCAGGGACAGGGTTAATCACACTGTTCCTTTCCTCTTTGCCGAAGTTTGCTGGTCCTGTTTCCTGTCCACAGGGGTATTCTAGTCTAGTGAGTGAGAAGAGATGAAGCAAAGTCCATGTGCTCCTTCTGCTTTGGCCTCAGGGCCCAGAGACTAACTAATCTCTGTGACAGTTACAGCTTCTGCAGTAACAGCAAGAAAGAGAGAAAGAAAGAATGAACTGAAGAATGAAAGAAGAACTTAGAATCTATATGGTCAAGCATAGTAGTCAGCAAGGTAACCTGCGACTACAGCTATACAGACTTTAATGCTTATGAGGAATTTTGGTTATGACACACATCACACTTACAGGGGTATTCCGGTAACGTAACTTAATTTTTGATAAACTGCATTAAGGCTGCAAGCTCTGACCCAACCAGAACCCATAATTATACATATAACCAGAGCTTCATTTTACCTTGCAATCCATTTGTCTAGCTCCTGTGTGAGCCTGTAGCACACTGAGAGTATCATGGCTCCTGATCTTCCCTCACAAAACTACATTTCTCACAATGCCTAGCTTTCCTGCTGTGAGTTTCTGCTTGTTCATGAGTGTTGATGTTTACTGATTGGCTGCCTGATATTCCAGTCCAGACATGCCCCCTCTACTCAGTAATCACAGCACACTAACATTTAGCTAGAGAATTGATAGCAACACACTGAGCATGCTCAACCTAACAAAGGCTCAGAACTACAGGTCGGTGCCATGGTAACTTATGAGGAACACAGTGGGTACCAGGGGAAGAAAAGTACTTTAAAATACTGAACGGTAAATATGTGAAATTGACAGGTAATGATTGATGATGAATTAGTCTAAAACATAAGTTATATTTATGGTAACCGGAATACCCCTTTAAGCACATCATGACCAGATGTGCCTCAGAGACACATATCCTGCAGTAGCACCACAGCAGTAATTGCCATATTACAATTACCAGTCAGAGATTCTAGACAGAGAGACTTTAACAAGATAACATACCAAGAGTGCCATTATCTGTCACTTTTACATAGTCACATGGTTAATCCGGTTGTAAAAAGACATAATTCCATGAAGTTCAACCAAGGGATAGGTGAGGACACAAATCCCTAAAGAAAGTGAAACTCAGATTTCTACACATTTTCATAAGCATTAATGTCCTTTACTTTTAATAATTCATCTAAACCAGGGATACCCAACCTGTGGCCCTTCAACTGTTGCAAAATTACAACTCCCAGCATTCCTGGACAGCCTACCGCTATTAGGGCATGCTGGAGGGCCCAACAGCTGGAGGACTGCAGGTTGAGCATGCCTGATCTAAACTATCCATTGTCAATATTGTGACCACGTCCTGAGGAAATCTATTCCACAGATTCACAGTTCTAACAGTAAAGACGTTTTGACACTTCTGGAGACTGATCTTTTTCTTCTCCAGACAGAATCAGTGCTCCCTTGTCTTTTTAGGGCATTTTATATGGAAAAGCTTTTCACCATTTTTTGTATGGACCATTTATATATTTATATAGGTTACTCATGTGTCCCCTTAGACACCTTGCACTACTACACCTCCTGCCAGGCACCCATACAACCACCAACACCAAGGACACTCCAAACTACCATACCAGACAGGAGCCCCCAACTATAGTGGCCTTGAAGAAAGAAAAGGTGCACTCTCAAACACTACACCAACCCCAGGAAGCAATGGCCTGAGGGAAACCACTGTGACACATCTTATAGTCAGAGCCACTACCATTCCCATCCTCCACCCAGCTCCAGAGTACATGCTGCTTCATGAAAATGTTCTACTGGTTTACTTGTTAGTATTTTTTATATATGTTATCTTGCAGAAAACAAGAACCTGTCAGCTCTCCTGGTGAATAATTTGACAACTGTGTGTCACAATTCCCCTCGTCAATGAGGTGTGTCTCTGTCCAGTCTGCCATTGCCAACAGCAAACTGCAATTTTGCTGTACTATGTTTGCAGTCAAGGATTTACTGTATTTCATCTATTGAAGGGGGTGAATGCTGGAGGTTTAAAACTGCACTTTTGGATGAGGCAGTAGCAAACACTCCATTTAGAATGAATCCGATGAAATCTTTATTTGGACAGCTTATTTCTGGAGAGATTCGCCTCTTTCACACAAGATGGGTTCTTACCTTATTGTTAGAATGTAGACACAGGTCTTGTGATAATGTAGCCAATGTATAATAGCCAACTGTCTCATCCTCCACATCTCAAACCTAAGATTATGCCAGGTGAGTAGAACTACCGAAGAGAGTGAATATTGCAGGTGTAAACCTGAGCTGCTGGAGGAAACAGTAAAGAGAAATACCACAAGGGAAAATCTGTATTTGAATGTGTCATACATCTGGAAAAGCTTACCCTTATCTTCATACATATAACTCCTCCCCCATTGGGAATACAACCAGCAAGAATCAACTTACCCCTATAAATATTTAAAAAAAAGTATATGCAAGGGATTTTCCATAATATTAAGCTAAAAAAATGATCAAAGAAACAAGCAAAGGGAATATCAGTTTTAAATGTCAAAACAAGAGTGAACAAGAGCCAAATGTTCAGTTTTACCTGCAAACAAGATGACTTAGTGTAGGAGTTGTCTTCAAGGGATTGGCCCATCATAGACAGTGGGAGCATATCGCTAGGATATTCCCCCATTGTCTGATAGGTGCGGGTCCCAGAGGTGGACAACATGGACAACGGAGAGGGGAAAGTTGAGGAGGGCGCACTGCACATGTGCAGCCGCCCTCCATTCATTTCTATGAGGCCACCGAACATAGCCGAGCACTGGGTCGGCTATTTCCGTCGGCCCCATAGAAATGAATGGGAGCGGTGGCCCGCATGCGCAGTGCACTCTTATTTACTTCTATAGGAGCAGTGGGGAGCTGCACATGGTGGTGGCCGGACCCCGGGAAACCCGGGGTCGTCCAGCTGCAACTCTTCCCCCTCCATCCTTGTTGTAGGTGCGGGTCCCAGAGATGGGATCCGCACCTATCAGACAATGGGGGCATATCCTAGCGATATGTGATGGGAATACCCCTTTAAGGGTATTTATTAATAATAAGCTAGAAACTATACCCAAGGATTGTCTCCACCCAGGCATTCCATTCAAATCCTTATTGCATTTCAGTTGAAATATCGGGAAGAAAAGGGATGCAAATGAGCTCTTAACAAGCTCTGCCTCTAAATGCCAACTTTTATACATTGCTATCACATAGGATATTTTTTTCATTTGCATTATTCTTTTTATATATTGTCATATAATTACCTCATTGACAATTATGCACTCGCCAAATATTATTCTACTGTTTGCCTAGGCTTTCAGAGACATCTAGTGCTGATTCCCATTATGAATTGCCCCTCTTGTCATATCAACTGTATGTTCCTCTTATAATATGGCCACTGGTTACTGATACACTAAGTCCTGTTCCTCTTTCTGATTTGTTCCTCCTTTGGCTTCTGTACTTCCTTTGGCAACCTTAGTTGCTATATCAACAGGAAGCCTCCTGAGTAATTTCATCCCACTATTCCTTAAAAGGGTTGTCTCAGCTTAGACATTCAGAAAGATGTGGGTTCTAACACTAGGACCCACATATTTCCAGTATGGGCCCAGAAATGTAAAGGAGAGCACATCACACATACATGGTGTGCTCTCTATTCATTTAAACGGGAGGTCTGAAAATAGCCAGAGGTGAGACTGACAATAGTGGCATATCCTAGCAATATATTTACAGCACACCAAACGTATTGGAGTTATTCAGAACAAACAGCCGCAGAGAGCTGTAGATATTTCTTGCTTGTTAACTATGTATTTTATTTGATTTGTTTGTGCACATCATCACACAACGTTTTGGGCCCTTTAAGGGAATTCACCTTTTTCAAGCATGTTAT
Organism: Rhinella marina; assembly: GCA_900303285.1. Classification (NCBI taxonomy): domain Eukaryota; kingdom Metazoa; phylum Chordata; class Amphibia; order Anura; family Bufonidae; genus Rhinella; species Rhinella marina. The sequence goes on along the minus strand of ONZH01005351.1, from coordinate 14,482 downwards.
GAGAACCTCCATTAGAGGTATTGTCTGCCATGAGTGCTGTGGCTATGATAGTTATCCTAACGATATGCGAATGTCTTAGATGAGACAACCCCTTTAACTCCTATACCAAGTCTTCTCAGTTTGAACAGCAAAAAGACATTTGGCTTTTGTCCACTTCCTTTTGACGTTGAGAACAGGGAACTCCAAATCTGACATCCCATTGCATTCTAGATCAACAGGCAGGAGAAGTGACCCAAACACCTTCAAACAATGTTGCTGTCAGAAATCTAGAGAATTAACTAGATTAACTAGGATTAACTAGGTAGCACCTTCAAACATTCAGTCACAAGCAAACAGAGGCCATGGTTAAGACCTCTGGTGACTGGTGAAGGACATGTTTTGATATGTGCAGTGTTACAAATATAAGACTTTTTTGTGGCTGCCAGACCGGAAGTGGTTTAAATGCTTGAACCTATGGCCAATCACTGGCCTCTGAAGGGACATGTGCTTCAGCATTATATCAATACTAAATGACATTCCGCTTAAGCAAATGTGACCTCTAAACCCACAAGTGGTCAAGGGACCAAGACACTACCAGTCTGGTGGGTACTTGAAGCAAGAAAGTACCATTCAAGCACATGCAACCACTGGGGCCAATGATTGCAGCTGTCACAGGACCAAACCATTTTTGGCTCAGCTGGGAATTGAGGTGAGTGTAGTTCATTTTAGTTGGGCATACATTACTGGCAGGGTTAAAGTTGGCTTCTAGGCCAAATACACAAATTTGTATAGATAAACATTTCAGAGGGATCTTTTTCATCTTTTGAATTTTACCATCATCTCAAGCTTGATCTTGAAGACAAGCAAAACGTACGAGGCTAAGAAGGAAAGAATGGAAGAAAGAAATTAAGTAGTCCTCCAAACTCCCCACCACCTACCTATTAGGATCTATTAGGATTCACTAGAATTTATCAAAATGGATATATCATATCTTTCATTAATTTAACCCATAACTTGGGTGTGTGTTAACAGTATGTTAACATTTGTTGACCTGCATAAAGCAGAAACAGATCTTTTTTCTATATTTGAAATTTGTAAGCTTCATAACATTATGCCTATAGATATAATTATGAAGCATTACCTGCATTCCGTCCTGGAGTTCGTAACAAGATAAGTGTAAGCATATGTTGCTTAGGAAAGTACAGTCTGTTGCTTGGTTCTAACAATAGAGGCAAGAGCAGCAGAAACAATACCGAAAATTTTATTGGTAACTTCAATTCCACAAAGCTATTTATATAAGTAGAATTTAGATGTACAGGACACATCAAATCAATCTGAAACATCTGACTCTTGGCCATTATGTCCACAACCTGTCTTGTTCTAGTTCATAATTATCGAGGACGGCATTATATTACAGCAAATCAGATAGGACCCTTGTCTTACATTAGTTAGGGCTTTTTTTCCTGTCTTTGTCATTATGTTTCAGCAGAGGCTGCTAATGCTATCTTTACAGGAATTTATATTAGATTAAACTGTTTATTCATCCCATTATGTATTTCAGCAGTAATCATAAATATATGTTCACAATGCTCCAGGGACATCGAGGGGCCGTAATAACGCATCATTGGCAACGTACTTCATTACCACCAGCCGTGTTCAAAATAATAAGCTTTGGTGGGTAATTTAGAAACCTATTGGACCAGACAGAACGTTATGTTGGGAAGTAGTGCGTGCCTAGAGCAGGGAGGGCAGAGGGAGAAATTTTCTGTTTTCACTCCAGCCTCATATGTGCAATTGATGGCTTTTGTTTCCAGAGCAATATTGCAGAGTGTTCAGCTTATTAAAGATTTGCCTCTTAATGCATGCTGTTTTTAGAGACAAATTGAGAAATAAGCAGTCCCTCTCCCTCCAGTTTTATCAGTGAGGTTTTGACTGTAGATGGGTATTACAGACATTTCTACTCTTTAAGTCTTTTTCCTTCGATTTGGTGTCAGTTTGGCTGATTTGTAGCCACAGAGACTCATAGGTTTTAATATAGTTTTACTGGGGAAATCAGCAGCTTTTAAAATGTAATATAAAAACGAAATGACTATAAAGCAATATCTGGAAAGTTATAGATAAATACATAATAGAAGAAGAAGTACTATGGGAAATGATGGGTTATATGTTTCTGTATTTTAAATGACAGAATGTGAATAAGGCCAAATAACCAAAATTTTGATGGTGGATTGTCTTTTCTTTGGATTAGAACGTGTAGATCCATAACTCTCAATATATATCTCAAATCTAAAACCACAAATTAGATTAATACCATAAAGTGAAAGCTCTACACTTTTTTTGAGAAGACTTTCGAGAACATTTTTTGAGAAGACCACCACATTGATCAGACCAAATGTTCTGTAACAGATTTTCCTGTCCATCATATACTCACTATATTAATTTGAGAAGACCTCCTTCCTCTATTTTTGGGTGATATTTAGAGAAAAATCAACAAATTTATGACAAGATTCAGTCTTAATACGAATTGATTCCGTCGAAGTTGCGTTAAAAAATAATCGTTGTTTTGCGAACATTCCTGCAGAAATGACGAAGTCTTAGCTTTGTTAAAAGTACGCTACTGAACTGAATGCGTAAGCATTAGCGTACAAAGTGAGTATGAATCGTTAGCATACTATTTACTTGCGATTGCGTCATACGCACGCAAGCACAGCGCTAGGCCGCGGCGTACAGTCCTCAGAGGCAGTCCATATGAGCTAGAAAAGTAAGGTGCTAGCTATCCGGCTAAGTGCATAATTTACCAAACACCATACAATAAGTGCATAATAGGACATATTGCAGTACCTGAAAAAGAATACACACAATGGGCTAAAGTGCTTGAACGTTGCTAAACCTGTAAAAACATTATTGCTAAAATACTGCAAAGACATAATGCAAACATTTTAGTGCAATCAATTTCACATTTGCAAGCATAATAGACTCAGATATACGTTTGAGTCTCTCCTCATGGCTGCTTGGCATAAAACACTGGAACACAGTCCAAAATTCAATTGTAATCCACGTGAGGTAATTTTTAAGCCAAAGAGGTAACATGTAATCCACATGGATAATATAAAATAGCAGCAAATAGAGAACTTTTTTGTAAAGGGGGCTCACAAATAACCTAAGGAGGGAAAAAGGAAAACAGGCACGCTTAGGCGCAACTGGGAATTTTCTGCAGAATGCGAGGGGGGAGTCCTGACAAGCCATGTCCATCTGGGTGAGAGTCAAACAGGCAAAACAAGTGCCAACTAGCTCTCACCCAGGTGCAGTCCATGTTGTGGCTCCTATAGGTCCAGACCATGAGGTGTCCATTAAATCAGCCAGTGACAGCCAGTTGTAGAAGGGTTCCTCAGATGAGGGACCTGAAGTCCTCCTCGCTGCTACTGCTGCTGCTAAATGACATAAGAGGACGCTCCTGTAAGCCACGCTGGCTGCCGTGGTTGAGCTCCACTGCCCTCTGCTGCTAGAAATCGGACTTGACTGGGTGGTGGTAACACTGGTGAGTGTTGCTGCCACTTGAGCCTTCACCTTTCCGGATACTCCTGTCGGGACAGCAGGGGTAAGGACTTCTGGCTGCAGTGGTTCAGGCAAGGCTACACCAAAGGAAGAACCGCCTGGCTGCCGCTGACTTCATTTTCCATGGTAGCTCGTACTGGATCACTGTAGGCTGGAATGTGAAAGATGATGTAGTCAGCTGACCCAGGTGAAAAGACCGTGGTAGTGGTGGCAATCCAGAGATCAGAGGCTCCGGCTGTGGCTTCTATCTGAAACAGAGGGTGCCATCTGGTGACTCTTGTAGGCAGCGCAAGCGTCCTGCGACTCCTGGATCATCCAACCAGGGGGTTTGACAGTAACGTTACCCCGGTAGCAAAGGGGCCTTTCAGGGATGCCATGGGGTTAAATTGCACCTGATCCCCCACGTATAGGCTGTGACGGGCTTGGGGCAGGTAAGACCGTTTCACAGACCTGCGGCCCACAAAGTACTCCTTGCCATCCTCGTCCACCAGGAAGCCACTGCCTCGCTCCACTGAAAACCATAGGATGGTTCTTTTACGCCATTCCAGCATAGGGTCTCCCAGCCTCGGATAGTCAAGTACTTGGATGTGTCAGTCCTCCACTGCTTTCTTATAGTCCCATACGGTCTGGGCGTTGGCCGTCACTGATGCAGGCACAATGGGATTCTGCCACATGGGATTCTGCGGTGCCGGTAGTATTCTCTTGGCCAATTGTGACACTCTGATCTCCTCTGGAGTGTCCTGTGGTTCGGGGTACTCGCTACCAAACACCATCTCTCCCCACTTTGGGCGCAGTTGTTTTGCCTTGCTGTGGTGTCTTGTTCACCGCTGTCTTGAACTGGAGAGGAGGGAGGAATAATGAGGGAGGAGTCTTCACTCCCTATACTTGCAAAAAGATAGTTCCTGGTGGGCCAGGCTGGTTTTTCCCGCTTCTGAGGCAGATAGATTAGCTCATTTCTAGCGGTATTCTCAAATGGGGTCTATGGTATATTAATTTGAAAAATCTGAATTTTTAGTCACAATTTAGGCTAAGCTCAAATCTGGATTGAATTTTCCATTATTCTGTTTCATCAGAAGAACAGAAACTGGACAAAAAATTGATGTGTTATCCAAAGGACCAAGACAATGTAATATTTTCTTGAGACTCTTCAGTAGTCATTCCCAAGTGGGTAGCTTCCCATCTCTATGACACAATAATTAATACCAAAGGAAAGCTATAAAACAACTTTTAAGGGGAAAGCAGCAGGTCTCAATAGCCTATCATTACTTTACTTTATTATCTTTGCAACCATCCTCTACCCTTCCTTCAACACAACCTTAATTCCATTTAGTCAGGATCGCCGTTCCTATCACAGATGTTAACAGCTCATGTAACTATAATCCATAGATTTGGGAAAGACCCCTTTATTGTTTTAGCTATCAAGCAACTGACCAATCTCAGGGAATCTGTCAGTAGTTTTGACAGTGCTAAACAATTGACAGTGCTAAGTAGGAACTAATGAGAGCAGTACAAACATACTTTTTGTGGAGCTTTTATGGTAAAGAGCAATGAGAATATGAATTTTAATTCTGCCTTGAGTGCGCTGGAGGTGGAGCTTCACTGTGAAGTGTTATCTTCATTGAACTACGTTAGAGCCCCTCCCTTCTGTTCTGAGTCACAGCTCTTGTCATCTCCAGGTTCAATGCTACTGCAGTCATTGAGAACAGGAACTGTTGAGCAGTTCAGTGCAGAATAACAGAGCACTTCACAGTGGAACTATGCCTCCATTGCACTTAAGAAGCACAATCTGGCAGAATAAAACTTCATATACACACTACTCCTGATGAAAAAAGCTCTTCAGAAAGTATGTTTATACTGCAATCTCCAACCTCTACCTAGTGCTGTCAGCAGTTTAGCATGGTCCAAACTGCTACTAGACTCCCTTTATCCTTGATCTGAAACTTTTTGCAAAAATAATGGCCTATAGGATCCAACTAGAGATGAGCGAGCACTAAAATGCTCGGGTGCTCGTTATTCGAGACGAACTTTTCCTGATGCTCGGGTGCTCGTTTCGAGTAACGAACCCCATTGAAGTCAATGGGAGACTCAAGCATTTTTGCAGGGGACCAAGGCTCTGCCTAGGGAAGGCTGGGTGAAAACCTGGAAACATCAGAAAATGATGGAAACACCACGGAAATGGACAGGAAACAGCAGGGGCAGCATGCATGGATGCCTCTGAGGCTGCCTAATCCCACCATTACCCCAAATTCTCCTGCCCTCATGGCAATTGTGCTCACCCAGACCAAGAAAGGCGAGGCACATGCCCATCACATGTTAGGGAAGCACCCAACTAGGTGCAACGAAGGTCCATCACCCATGCCCATGCTGGCACTGCTCTCCTATCCCCAGCCACATAATGCAGGCATAAGCCTGACACAGCATGGCGGTGACACCAACAAGTGACCAAGTTAGATGAGGTAGATGATGAAGCACCCAAAAATGTAGCCTGACACAGCATGGCGGTTACACCACCAATGACTTTGTTCAACTGAGAATGCAGTGAAATGGCTTTTGTTGAGCCTCCAAAATTTTTTTTCTTTTCGGAGTACATAAAGTCGACCCTCAGCAAAAATTATTTTTTTTTAAATGTCGGTACTTGCGACTCCTGAAAAATTGTTTTGGACCGTCTGTTTGACGCTCCTGAAACATTGTTTTACAGTGTCTGTAGTTGACACTGCAGAAAAATTGTTTGGAGAGAGGGCCTGCAGGTGGCCCTCCGGAAAAATTGTTTAGAGAGAGGGCCTGTAGGTGGACCTCCGGAAAAATTGTTTGGAGAGAGGGCCTGTAGGGGGCCCTCCAGAAAAATTGTTTAAGAGGGCCTGAGGGACCCCGGAAATTTAAGGGCCTTAGGTGGCCCTCTGGAAAAATTGTTTAGAGAGAGGGCCTGTAGGGGTCCTCCGGAAAAATTGTGGTAAAAGAGTGCCAGTTGGCCCTCTAAAAAATTGTGTTTTTTCGGTCAGTATTAGGCAAAGACGACAAGGAGGAGGAGGAGGAGGAGGAGTAGAGAAGAGGAATTGGATACATAAGTAATGTTAATCTTTAGCTGCTTTCCCCCGGAGGAGATTTGAATTCCGGTGAAATCCAGGCTTTGTTCATTTTAATAAGCGTCAGCCTTTCAGCGCTGTCAGTTGACAGGCGTGTACGCTTATCGGTGATGACGCCACCAGCTGCACTGAATACCCGCTCTGACAACACGCTAGCGGCAGGGCAGGCCAGCACCTCCAAGGCATACAGCGCCAGTTCAGGCCACGTGTCCAGCTTTGAAACCCAGTAGTTGTATGGAGCAGAGTGATCGGTCCGGACGTTGGTATGGTCAGCTAGGTACTCCCTCACCATCTTTCTGTACAGCTCACCCCTACTCTGCCTAAACTGGGGACAGGTGACAGTGTCTTGCTGGGGTGACTTAAAACTGGCAAAGGCCTTGGATAGCGTTCCCCTGCCAGTGCTGGACAAGCTGCCTGCTCGCCTCCTCTCTCCCCGCTACTTGGCCCACAGAACCACGCCCTCTGCTGCTAGCGGCGTCAGATGGGAAGGATTGTTTCAGCTTGTGCACCAGGGCCTGTTGATATTGATTCACTCTCATACTGCTTTCCTCTACAGGGATGAGAGTGGAAAGGTTCTGCTTGTACCGTGGGTCCACGAGCGTGAACACCCAGTAATCGGTGTTTGAAAAAATGCTTCTAACGCGAGGTTCACGGGATAGGCAGCCTAACATGAAGTCTGCCATGCGCGCCAGAGTCCCAACACGCAAGAATTCCCTCTCCTCACTGGCCTGACTCTCCATTTCCTCCTCCTCCTCCTCTTCAGCCCATACACGCTCAAGAGTTAAGAAGGACTGAGCATTGGTACCCTCTTCTGTCTCGCCGACATTCTCCTCCTCTTCCTCCTCATCCCCCTCCTCCGATACGCGCTGAGAAACAGACCGGAGGGTGCTCTGGCTCTCAAGCGACATATCTTCCTCCACCGTCTCTTGTGACAAGCGCAAAGCTTCCGACTTCATGCAGAGCAGTGAGTTTTTCAACAGGCAAAGCAGCGGGATGGTGAGGCTGATAATGGCGGCATCGCCGCTGACCATCTGTGTTGACTCCTCAAAGTTGGTCATCACCTGGCAGATATCCGACATCCATGTCCACTCCTTATTGTAGACTTGAGGAATCTGACTGACCTGACTACCAGTTCTGGTGGAAGATGACATCTGGCAGTCTACAATCGCTCTGCGCTGCTGGTAAACTCTGGATAACATGTTTAATGTCGAATTCCATCTTGTGGGCACGTCGCACAACGGTCGGTGAGCGGGCAGTTGTAGGCGGCGCTGCGCTGCCCTGAGAGTGGCAGCATCTGTGGTCGACTTGCGGAGATGCGCACAGTTGCGGCGTACCTTGGTGAGCAAATCAGACATATTGGGGTATGTCTTGAGGAACCGCTGAACTATGAGATTGAACACATGGGCCAGGCATGGCACATGTGTCAGTCTGCCGAGTTGCAGAGCCGCCACCAGGCTACGCCCGTTGTCACACACAACCATGCCTGGCTTGAGGTTCAGCGGTGCCAGCCACAGATCGGTCTGCGCCGTGATGCCCTATAACAGCTCTTGGGCGGTGTGCCTTTTGTCACCTAAGCTCAGCAGTTTGAGCACCGCCTGCTGGCGCTTACCCACGGCACTGCTGCTGCGCCTAGAGCTACCAACTGAAGGCGCCGTGCCCACGGATGGTAATCCGGTGGAGGAGGAGGAGGGGTCTGAGGAGGAGGCATAGTACGTCTGAGAGACCGTGACCGAGGTAGGCCCCGCAATCCTCGGTATGGGCAGTACATGAGCGGCCCCAGGGTAAGACTCGGTCCCAGCCTCCACCAAGTTAACCCAATGTGCCGTCAGTGATATATAGTGTCCCTGCCTGGCAGCACTTGTCCACGTATCCGTGGTTAGGTGGACCTTCTCAGAAACAGCGTTGGTCAGGGCACGGATGATGTTCTGTGACACGTGCTGGTGTAGGGATGGGACGGCACATTGGGAAAAATAGTGGCGGCTGGGGACCGAATACCGAGGGGCAGCCATCGCCATGAGGTTGCGAAAGGCCTCGGTCTCTACCAGCCTATAGGGCAGCATCTCCAGGCTCAGCAATTTGGAGATGTAAACGTTGAGGGCTTGGGCATGTGGGTGGGTGTAACTGTATTTCCTCTTGCGCTCCAGCGTCTGCTGTAAAGACATCTGAACGCCTCGCAGGGACACATTGGTGGACGATGTGGAGGCAAAGGTGTGGTTTTCCAGCAGGAAGCACTCGTGCCTGGGTCCTGGGCAGGGGGTTGACTAACAGAGGCAGCGAGTGGCACAGGGGAAGGAGCAGTGGTGGGACCCGAAGGAGGTGAACGGCCTTGGTTCCATTGAGTGGGGTGTTTAGCATTCATATGCCTGCGCATGCTGGTGGTGGTTAGGCTAGTAGTGGTAGCACCCCTGCTGATCCTGGTGTGGCACAGGTTGCACACCACAGTCCGTCGGTCATCCTCACTTTCTTTAAAGAACCTCCAGACTTGCGAACATCTAGGCCTCGCCACGGGAGCTTCACTACGTGAAACAGTTGCTGCTGATGCACCAGCTCTGGCCCTGCTTCTCCCTCTGGCCACACCACTGCCTCTTCCAACCTGTTCTGGTGCAGCACTCGCCTCTGCCTCAGAAGCACTGTCTTCACTCGGCTTATCAACCCAGCTTGGGTCAATCACCTCGTCATCCTCCGATTCCTCAGTCTGCTTCCCCCTTTGGACTTCCTGCCCTGACAACAACTTCACCACTGTCTGACAACCGTGTCTCCTCATCGTCCGACACCTCTTTACACACTTCTTCCACTAAGTCAACAATGTCATCATCATCACCCACAGACTGCGACAGTTGGAAAACTTGGGCATCGGGAAAGAGGTCAGCAGCAACCTGAGAAGTGGTTTGTGACTCTGGGAAGGGTCCAGAAAACAGTTCCTGAGAGTATGCCGGATCGCATTCCAAATTTTCCTGGGAGGGGGCAGACTGGGGGGAAGGAGGTTGAGGTGGAGGAGCCAGAGGAGTGCTCCCTTAGGTAACGTGGGTGGACTGCGTGGAAGACTGACTGGTGAACAAATTACTTGAAGCCTTGTCCGCAATCCACGACATCACCTGTTTGCACTGTTGTGGTTTCAACAGTCCTCTACTACGTGTCCCTGTAAGTTGAGACATGAAGCTAGGGAGTGTAGCTGTGCGGCGTTCCCCTGCTCCCTCATCAGCAGGTACTGTCTCACCCTGCCCAGGACCACGGCCTCTGCCCCCTGCAGTAATAGAATGCCCACGCCCTCGCCCTCGACCCTTAGCCCTGGGGTTCAACATTTTCTGTATATAAGTGTATTATGTATATATATAAAAAAATGGGCCTGCTGTACTGAAACCCACAAACTTGTTCAATCTGAACAAGTTAATATATAGGTGGATAAGTTAGAGCAAAATTACGTATGTTATTACCTACCGTGCAGTATGGAGCAATTACACTGAAACTATTAGATTAGGCAGACTTGGTCTGCTTAAGTGCAACCCAGACAAATGTCGCACAGAGATTTTTCTAATGTAGGTGTATCAGTGAGAGCAAAAGACCTTTTTTAATTACGTGACGTACAGAATGGGTCACCTGGACAGAAAATATGGATTGTGCTTTGTATATAGGTGGATAAGTTAGAGCAAAATTACGCATTTTATTACGTACCGTGCAGTATGGAGCAATTATACTGAAACTATTAGATTAGGCAGACTTGGTCTTCTTAAAGGGGTTTTCCGAGTTATATATATTGATGACCTATCCTCAGGATAGGTCATCAATATCAGATCGGCGGGGGTCCGACACCCGGCACCCCCGCCGATCAGCTGTTTGAAGAGGAGGCGCGCCCCGTTGAAGCGCTGCCTCCTCTTCATTGTTTACATGCTGGCCGACACGGGGGTAGTGGTGAGTAGGTGTAATTACACCTAATTTCCCCATTCATTTCTATGGGAAGAATCGCTTACATAGACTTGTATGGAAGCGATTCTTCCTATTGATATGAATGGAGCAGTTAGGTGTAATTACACCTACTCACCACTACCCCCGTGTCGGCCAACATGTAAACAGTAAAGAGGAGGCAGCGCTGATACGGCACGCGCCTCCTCTTCAAACAGCTGATTGGCGGGGGTGCCAGGTGTCGGACCCCCGCCTATCTGATATTGATGATCTATCCTGAGGATAGGTCATCAATATATATAACTCAGAAAACCCCTTTAAGTGCAACCCAGACAAATGTCGCACAGAGATTTTTCTAATGTAGCTGTATAAGTGAGAGAAAAAGACCTTTTTTTAATTACGTGACGTACAGAATGGGTCACCTGGACAGAAAATACGGATTGAGCTTTGTGGTGACTGGACAGCTGAACTGTGACACACAGAATGGTTCCACACAGCTGTATGAAATGGATTTGTATCACTGAGATAAAACAATAAAAAAAAATTGTTATATATGGCGATAGCTGCACTACGGAGTGCCAGCCAGCCCAGCCAGGGAGACAAAAAAAATGTCTTGTAGCCTAGAAGGGGCTGGTTGGTTCTTTTGAAGATCACTCCTTGCCTAACAGAGAACCTAAATCCAGCGTCCCTAAACACTCTCCCTGAAACGCAGCAGAACTGTCGCCTAATCGACATCCAGAACAGCATCTGAGCCCAAGCGACTGCCGGTCGTTCACTAGTAATATTCCCAGGGTCACCTGATCAGGCCAGGCCAACCCCTGCCTATCGAGCAGTAAGCCCGGCCCCACGTGATGACTGCGGTGTATCCGCAGAGTCTCCGTGGCGTTGTGATGGCCTGAGTTTATAGCCGCCAAAAATTCAAAATGCGGGAGATGCCATTTCTTCGAGCATGGTGAGATACTCGTCCGAGCAGCGAGCACTTACGAGTACCCTAATACTCGAACGAGCACCAAGCTCGGACGAGCATGCTCGCTCATCTCTAGATCCAACCACTTTTACAACACATTATCCACGCTGACCAGGTAAGATATGTGTCAGGGATAGAGGGGAAAGATAATATATCTATAAAGTGTTAAATGTGATCACTTACACTAAATTTGAGTTTTACTTGATTCTCCTTGATAAGGATGCTGAAAATGCCTTTTAAATGCCTTGTCGAGCCTTTCATGGAGAGCACTCAATTGAATTTTGGCTTTATGGATTTCATAAATGCTTTCCTCACATTGTATATACAATAGAAGTTGTAGACAATCTTTTTGGTGAAAGGCAGAATTGCCAGTTATCACCATTGCTTTTTATATTGGCCATTAAGAATTTATACCAATCCATCAGACAAGATTCCATGATTACAGAATAATCTGCTGGCAACAGGAGTATAAAATTGTGGCATTCACAGATCTTCTCCTCGTGATTAGCAACCCTGCCCTGACCATCATGGCCATACAGCAAGCCTTAGACACTTGGATTTATATCCAACTTTAAAATAAAATCACGGGCTTTAAATGTCAAAGGCAATTTTCAGGGACACGGTAATGGTGACCCTCTTAAAAATGCCGCCTGACAACCTGGCGGTGAACCCCTGATTGTCTGTCTTTCAATAAGATTGCAGTGTAAAGCATGGTGGTGAGCCTCAGTAATAAGATTGCAGTGTAATGCATGGTGGTGAGCCTCAGTATGACTTTTTAGATGGAGATTGCATGTGGTCACGTACTCCCTGGAACCCCATAGTCACCCCTTCTCTGATGTGCTACCCCAGAACATTCTCTGCCCCAATTCGCAAGACCTTTTGCAGTCTCTGTGTGCTGACAGTGGGGATTTACCAGTGTTGTCTGAGGAGGTGGTGGACAATGGCGAGACACAGGTGTCCGGCGGTGCAGGTAGTTGAAAGTGAAAGCAAAGTTACATGGGACTCCTTGGGGGGACTTTCTCATGATGGGACAGATTCAACTTGGGTGGATCAGGCACAGGAACAGCTCAAATTTTTTTTTTTGCGTTTATTTAACTTTTATTAGCACAAATAACCACAGAGATATTTATTCGTTTCTCTTTGCTGCGCAGTTCTGGCGTATGGGATTCGTCACTTTGATGGCGAGCTGCGCCGCTCTCTCCACAATGGTCTTTCGGTTCTTTGAGGAGACGTTGTGGGCGATTTCTGCACAGAAGGACTTGTTGCTCATCAACAGAACCTTCGAGCTCCTTGACATTGTGGACAAGGAATTTGCGGAACCCTGTGGGCAGCATGTGTTTGGTCTTCGTTGTTGCCTACCGGTATCCAATATGGGCAGATTATAGGATACGCAGGTAATATTATTTTTCACACCTATCCCAAAAAAAAAATGTAACGCAGGTTGCGCAAATAAAACTGGAAACTGGCGAACTGGAGCAGGGGCTTATAGGTGCGACCTCCGGAAAAAATTGTTTGGATGAGAGGGCCCTGTAGGTGGACCTCCGGAAAAATTGTTTGGAGAGAGGGCCTGTAGGTGGACCTCCGTAAAAATTGTTTGGAGAGAGGGCCTGTAGGTGGACCTCCGTAAAAAAATGTTTGGAGAGAGGGCCTGTAGGTGGACCTCCGGAAAAAATTGTTTGGAGAGAGGGCCTGTAGGGGGCCCTCCTGAAAAATTGTGGTAAAATAAGTGACAGTTGACCTCTGAAAAATGGCTCGTTTTTTTGGTGCAGCGTTAGGCAAAGACGATATGGAGGAGGAGGAGCTAGGAGGAGTAGAGAAGAGGAATCGGATACATTAAGTAATGTTAATCTTTAGCTGCTTTCCCCCGGCAGGAGATTGAATTCCGGTGAAATCCAGGCTTTGTTCATTTTAATAGAGGTCAGCCTGTCAGCGCTGTCAGTTGACAGGCGTGTACCCTTATCGGTGATGACGCAACCAGCTGCACTGAATACCCGCTCTGACAGCACGCTAGCGGCAGAGCAGGCAAGCACCTCCAAGGCATACAGCGCCAGTTCAGGCCACGTGTCCAGCTTTGAAACCCAGTAGTTGTATGGAGCAGAGTGATCGGTCGGACGTTGGTATGGTCAGCTAGCTACTCCCTCACATCTTTCTGTACAGCTCCCCCCTACTCTGCCTAGACTGGGGACAGTGACAGTGTCTTGCTGGGTGACATAAAACTGGCAAAGGCCTTGGAAGCGTTCCCCTGCCAGTGCTGGACAAGCTGCCTGCTCGCTCCTCTCCCCCGCTACTTGGCCCATAGAACCATGCCCTCTGCCGCTAGCGGCGTCAGATGGGAAGAATTGTTTCAGCTTGTGCACCAGGGCCTGTTGATATCTATTCACTCTCATACTCCTTTCCTCTGCAGGGATGAGAGTGGAAAGGTTCTGCTTGTACCGTGGTCGAGGAGAGTGAACACCAGTAATCGTGTTTGAAAAAATGCTTCTAACGCGAGGGTCACGGGATAGGCAGCCTAACATGAAGTCTGCCATGTGCGCCAGAGTCCCAACACGCAAGAATTCCCTCTCCTCACTGCCTGACTCTCCATTTCCTCTTCTCCTCCTCCTCCTCTCCAAGTCCTCCTCTTCAGCCCATACACGCTCAAGAGTTAAGGACTGAGCACTGGTACCCTCTTCTGCCTCGCCGACATTCTCCTCCTCTTCCTCTGATACGCGCTGAGAAACAGACCGGAGGTGCTCTGGCTATCAAGCGACGTATCTTCCTCCACCGTCTCTTGTGACAAGCGCAAAGCATCCGACTTTGATGCTGAGCAGTGAGTTTTTCAACAGGCAAAGCAGCGGATGGTGAGGCTGATAATGGCGGCATCGCCGCTGACCATCTGTGTTGACTCCTCAAAGTTGCTCAACACTGGCAGATATCAGACATCCACGTCCACTCCTCATTGTAGACTTGAGGAATCTGAAGATCTGACTACCAGTTCTGGAAGTTGACATGGCAGTCT
>ONZH01005350.1:170000-252345 GCA_900303285.1 Rhinella marina | reverse complement strand
CAAAGAGTGATAGGAAGGCCTCAGAGCGTACCTCTCAATATGATGTATCTACCCTGGAGATCCAGAACAGACGAGATCACTGTAAGCGGGCATTGTGCAGAAATGAGAACCGCAACCCCCGCCTTTTGACGTGAGTGGCATGCTGTGTAGATCCCGGGGTACAAATGGGAGAGGAACTTAAAAGAAGACTCATCCTCAAGATGGGTTTCTTGTAGAAAAACCACATCAGCTTTGAGGGACTTTAATTCCAGCAATAGGAGTTTCCTTTTTGCGTTGGAATTAAGTCCCTTGACATTCAAAGTTACGCAACTCGCCATGGTAAAGGAAGAGATATAAGCACAAGAAGTATGCCAAACTCACCAACCCTCTGAGGGAGAAGCAGCTGAGACACACCATGGAGAACACCAAGTTGTAAGATCTGGAACTCGGACATGTGTAGAAAGACCCGTCGATCAGGAGAGCCGGAGTCCCAACCAGGCGCAAAATTGTACGAGAGGAAAAAGACAGAAGGTAGGGGGAGACAAGACCACACTAATACACAAACAGCGCTAGTAAATAAACAACAAAAAACATTATTCCAGGGAATCAAAACCCTGCTGGAGACGAAGAAGAGAGCCTCCCGAGTGGAGACAGTGTCAGAAGTAGACAGAGATAAACAACCCAATACCTAATAAAAGCAAAGAACTCTTCATAAAGTGCAGTATAACCAGAGCTGGTAAACAGCTGCAAACAAACCATATGGGTTAAACCCAATAGATGGCACATTAGCATATATCTGAGATGGAAGAGACCTGAGGGGGGCCAATGTTCCCTACAGATCTCAAGGACCCAAATGTAGCCCGGCTGGTCAGGAACAAGACCTCGAGCATGCAAATAAACAATTAATATAACAGTTCCTTCCATTCAAGGGAGGAAAGGTGATGCAGCTCAGCCCGTCGGTCTCTGACTTGAGGAAGGCGGGGTCTGCAGAGGCGACGGAAGCCTCCTAGAAAGCCCATCAGACTGGCCCGCTCGCCTTTTGCGGGTGACAGGAGTCCAGACTTGCAAGGTCGGTGGTACAGGCGAGTCCAGTTCCCAGTCCTCCAGGTTAGGGGGTGGAATATCCATTGCTTCACAAAAGGGCAGAAGGTCAGCAAATTAACAGAGAGTCGCCTTGATGTCGGGCAGAGAGGGAGAACGGGAAGCCCCAACGATATGGAATTTGCAGATCCCGCAGTGCTGTGAGAAGTGGTTGTAAATGCCTCCGTTTTTGCAGCGTTATTCAGGATAAGTCCGGGAAAGGTTGGACCGTGGCTCCATCAAAATCAAAGTTGCAGAGATTCCGCGCCTTAGCCATTATCGCCTCCATAATAGAGAAGTCATGAACGCAGCATATCACGTCCTGTGGACGGGACGGGGAACCCATTGGTTTAAGGGCTCGAGCGCGATCCAGTTTGATCTTGTGAGATTGCGGCTCCCCAAGTATAAGGTTAAAGAAGGCTTCTAAGGTGGCGAAAAAATCCTCATCCCCCGTAGCTTCAGGCAGGCCCTGGACCCGGATATTATTTCTACGTCCTCTATTATCCAAATCCTCCAGATGTCAACCCATCTCTCTGAGTGCAGAATTTTGGGAGGATAGGGAGGCATGCAACATAGAAATGTAATTCCTGGTGTCGTCATGTGCCTCTTCAAGAGATTCTACCCGGTCTGCAATACGTTTGATATCAGCTCGGACAAGAGCAATTTCAGCCCTACAGGCTCCTGTGACCTCAGATATTAACACTTTAAAGTCCTCTTTAGTGGGGAGTTGGTTAAAGTAGGACTCCCAGTGTGATGGAAGAGGTGGTGATGCAGAGGCTCCAGGTGCAGAAGCACTTGAGGAGAAAGGAGGATCCCCCCTGGGAGAGGCCGCAGTGGGCACCCCAGAGCCTTTCCTTATTGAGGCAAGGGCTGTTTCCAGGGTCTGTATGCCAAAAGGGGGCAGGAGGGGACCTGCCTGTGGCCTCAGATGAACTATATGACCCAGGAGAAGAGAGCAGAGGCAGGGAGACAGTACCTGTGCGCTGCGGGGAGCTTCCCGCCGCGTGGTGTGCGGGCGCCATCTTGGATCCGGCAAGGGAGGAAGATTCCACCGGACCGAGTCTCTCTGTCCCCACAGGGGGATCGGGGGATGAGACCGTGGTGCTCTGCTGGCTGGGCGGAGGAGAGGCAGGTGATGGGGCCAGGTCAGAGCCGTCTCTGGGGCCCGTATGCCCGCTACTTCTAGTGGGCGGCAGGGAGGAATGGCGGGATGTCCCTGCTGCAGCCGCGCGCCTTCCGCCGGTGCCGAGCTGGGGGCCGCGATCCAAGCAGTCCTCCAGGGCCCTGGCAGGTGAGGGTGAACGAGGGGGCTGAGGGGAGCCCCGTGGACCAGTTTTTCTCCCCATCAGACGTCTCATGCAAATGTGGCAGGCCTTTGTAGCGCAGCTCTGGCAGGAGCAGTGAGGTTAGGCGGCCATCTTAGTCGGCATCCAGACACGCCCCCGGGTGGGCTGATCTAAGGTCTGATGGGGGTCCCGGCACCTAATACATACTAGTGAGCGCTTCCATAATGGAAGCATTCACTTGTATTCGCTTTATAAGATGCACAGCAATTTTCCCCCTACTTTAGGGGGGAAAAAAGTGTGTCTTATAAAGCGAAAATTGGGGTAATTGTCCTGCTGTGTGATCAGAACAGGTTGTGTGTGTACTAATAGGACAGCGGCCATTTTATTTTTTCTAATCATCGCTCCCCAGACAAAATAAGCCATTATAACTACTGAACGGTATTTGGGAATATATTTATAATAAAGTAATATTTATGTATTTTCATTTTCTTAATTCCTGGAGAACCCCTTTAAGTCATTTTCCACAACAAAAACTGCCATAGAAAATGCCCCCTTTTCTCGGCACTCGGTAAAAGTTGTGTGAGCAGCATATAGTCGCAGATTTTGCTGCAATAAAACATTGCAACACCAAAAAGTGGCGTAGAATTCACAATAAATCCCCCCCCCCCCAATGTTTAAACTGGTGCTACACTCAGACTTTTGACATGTAACACTTTGTGCAGATCCAACCTAAACGATTTCAATCAATACTAAATTTTAGATTTCATTGTAAAGAAGTAATTAGTAACAAGATGATTGGCTAATAAAGCACATATCAATAAATATATATTTTCTTACTTTTGTTGATTGTTTACAATAGTTTTTTTCCAAGCTGCTTTATTTGCAAGTTCTTCATTCTCATATTTTCTCTGTTCCTGGAAGAGAGTTTAAGTTTTAGATCCAAACTGATTTTAATTTTGTTTTGTAAAGTTTTTTTCTTTTAATTTTAATCATGGTGTATGTTAGGACAACATATCCTTGAAAGCAAAGCAATAGCAATGAGTAAAACTGCTACGTAATAATTATATTAATGTATTTCTCAAATTTACAACAAAACAACTAAGATTCCCCAGCTGACTGGCAAAATGTTATTAAAAAGGTTGGGTCAAAAGAGCAAGGCCCTAGAAAACAGAGGTCCCAAAACAGACAACCAACCATGTCAGGCAACTGGAGATTGATGGATGATTCGGTACACGGTGCAGGAAGGCTAAAAAGATAGTACATTACTTTTTTATATAACCACATGTACTACCGCTCAAAATAAAAAGGTTAACAGAGCCATACAGCTAACAAAAAATGTAAAGTTCTCAGACCTCTTTGAAAGTCTTAAGTAGATCCATCTTCAGGGGAGCGTTTGGAGGGATACATTTATAAATAGATTTCTTTAAAGCACTCATAAGTAAGGTTCCCATGGTTTGATCTTCTTTGGTCAAATCTTCCTTGTGATTGTACATCAATTCAAACAAATACAAAGCCATCTTAGGTCCATGCTGGAAAAGTAAAAAGTTCTTACTAATTCCAAATTTCATAAGGGACAAAAAATAGCAAAATCAGCATTTTATATTTGCATATGCACATGCTTATAGTAGTGCTACAGCAGTGCTGAAGTGTGAATTTTCCATATTAATGAATACATTTGTCCTAAAACTATATCAAAATTTTATATAAGTCCTACAGGTAGATACAAATAACCAAGTCAAACAAACAAGTCAAAAATATTAGACTTAACATTTACTTGCTCAGGAAAATGATCCAGTATCAGTATCAATGTCTGAGGATTGGAAGATAATTTGCAGGTGAAATAAGAGCCAGGTGATTTCTTTCTTTTGGGTTTAAAAAAACAAACAAAAAAAACCATATATAATAAATATACACATATATTTTTCTTCCACTTTCCCTTCCTTAGCCTCAATACTTATTTAACCATGGTTTCTATAAAGCCCAAAACCATTCTCTTTTTCCTATATTGTCAAATATAACTCTCTCTGTTCTAATTGTATTATTCACCAATCCAACCCACTCGGTAACCGAGGTTGGAATTTTTTCTATCCACTTTCTATCAATCAAAAGACGCGCTTGAAACAATACTCTAGAAAGGAACTGTTTTTCAGATTTAGACTTCCCCAGATGTGCAACTGCACCTAATAGACAAACCACAGGATCACCTACCAAATGAACCCCCAAAATTTCCTTAAGGAAATCCGGAACCCCTGTCCAATAACGAAATAATTTCGGGCATCTTCAAAATAAATTAAATAAACCTGCCTGATCTTCCCCACATCTCAGACATTCGTCCGTAACTCTCAACCCCATTCTTTTAAGTAACAATGGAGTACGATAAAGTCTATGGATATGAAAAAAATGGGAAATACCATGCGAAGCTCTCAAAGATACAAACGACCTATTTTTTAATGCATCCTCCCACTTCAAGTGTACTAGCATTTTCTACTGGCATACTAGTTATACAGAAGAGCCTATGGAAAATGTCTTTGCAGGAGAAATGCACATCAATCTTTCATTTTTTTTTTAAAGTGCGTGGTTGTCCTGCAACAGCTCCACTGCTTTAGTTTGTAAAGTAGATGACTGTCAAAGGTAAAGGCCACCACTGATATTTACCAGTGTTAAACATGCTTTCACAGTTCCCACATCATATTTAAAATCTGGTTGTTGGAATGGCAGTAGCATGCATGAGCAGTAGTCTGATGGGGCATGTATGCAGTTCTATTGAGTACTATGGGACAGTTTCAGGGCATATGTAGTACAGCTCTGAACATGTTCCATAGAGCAGCAGATGGCTTGTATTTGCTAAGCCCTTATCAGGGTAAGGGCTCATGCATTCACTTCAATGGGTCCGCAATCCGGGAGATGTGGAGTGGAGGCACGGATCGGGACACCATGGAAGCACTACGGTGTGCTTCCGTGGTGTTTCTGGCCGTGCCTCCGCACCGCAAAAAAGTAGCGCAAGCACTCTTTTTTTTTGCGGGGCTGACCCTCGGATGCGGATCGTGGACCCCATTCAAGTGAATGGGTCCGCGATCCGTATGCGGTGGCCACAATGTCAGTGCCCGTGCATTGTGGACAGCAAATTACGGTTCACAGGACGGGCACTGACTGCACACGCTTGTGTGCATGCGCCCTAAGGCCCACTTCATACATCAGTTATTTGGTCAGTTATTTCCATCAGTTATTGTGAGACAAAACAAGTAGTGAAGCCTACACAGAGAAAAGGTATAATGGAAAGATCAGCTCCTGTTCTGTGATTTTGACTGACACCTGGTTTTGGCTCACAATAACTGATGGAAATAACTGATCAAATAACTGAAGTGTGAACTAGGCCTTACAAGCAAGGGGCATGTCATACTAAGGATAATAAAGAACTAATGCTGTGTATTACATGGGTGATCAGAGAACTACATGTTCAAATCCCCCATAGCATAAAAAGTATTTGAAAAAGTATTAGCAAAAATTAAAGTAACAAAACCCTGAAAATCTACTTTTTTTTTGTTTACAAACCTTTACTTACCTAGGAAATTAAAAAAAAATAAAAATTACTATATAAATTGGTATTGCCGCCTTCACAGCGACCAATAAAATAAATTTATACTATATGATGAACATTGTAAAAAAATAAAAATATAAAATAAAAATTGCTGTTAATTTGTTCATTTCACTTCACGAAAAATGCAATAACAAATGATCAATATGTTGTATGCAGGGCCGAACTGGCCATCTGGATATTCTGCCAAATGGCAGATGGACTGGTGTACTTAGAGCACTCCCTGCACTCAGTGGCTGTCTTTACCACCCACCACACCACACAATTGTGCTGCACCACAACTTTTAACTGTACCTGTGTCCTCAGGATGAAGATAAGGTGGTAGACAGGCAGGACAGCCAGTCAGAAATCGCTGGCTGTCTGCTGCCAAGCTAATGCAGCAGCGCAGCACATGACATCACTCCTTCACTGATGGAGAGACATAATGTGATAATAGCCAGATGTCCAGCTTCCTGGCGCAAGGCCTGGAGAGGCGCCTAGGTGTCCGCCTTTTCTATAGTGGGGCACCCTCAGACAGCGGCTCACTTGGTCACTGTAACAATAATATTGTTTATTTATAAAGCACCAACATATTCAGCTGCACTCTACAGTCAGAGGATTCATTAACAGACTCAAATTACAATATTGTAATAAATAAGTCAACAATTAAGAAAAGGGGAATGAGGTCCCCGCTACCAAGAATTTACAATCTATGAGGAGATTGGGGTGGCAGAAAAGGTAAGAAGTGCTTATTTTGGGCAATGGTTCAGCCATGTTAGCAAAGTGTGTGTGTGTGTGTGTGTGTGTGTGTGTGTAGGGGTGTGGGTGGGGGTGGGGTGGGGGGGGGGCTGGGGGGGTACATGAGTCAGTGACCAGTGCTCCTGAATATCTGGGGTGTGGTGGATAGTGATTGATGATGGATCAGGTTCAGAAGAATGAAGTTGAAGAGACGAATGGAGAAGAGTTAGATTAGGAGATGTGATAGTCCATCCTAACAAGATGTGTTATTAATGACCACCTAAAACTCTGAATGTTGTTAATTAACCTAATTGCTTGGGGTAGGATGTTCCAGAGATCAGGTGCAGTTCGGAAGAAATCTTGTAGATAGGATTAAGAGGTTCAGATTATGGTGGATGTTAGTTGGAAATCATTTGCAATGATAGAGCACAGGTAGGGTGGTAAGAGAGAAATAAGAGATGAAATGTAGGGGGTGCAAAACTGTGGAGAGCACAGTTTAAACTGTACCCTATACTGTATGGGCAACCAGTGCAATGACTGGCACAGGGTGGAGGCATCAGAATAACTGTTAGACAGATGAGCCTGGCTGCTGCGTTTAGGATGGATTAGAGAAGGGAGAGTTTATTTCTCATTTTTTAATTCTTTATTTAAGGGAAAAAGAAAATGCAGATACAAAAATCTGACCTCTCAATAAAGATAGTGGGTACAATATAAATATACCGAGAGGCCACTTGAATAATATTGACAGAACATTATATCTCATACAACAAAGCATGTCAAGTCTTCAAAGAGCAATACAAATACCCGCCTTCTGTAGTTGTATTAAACGTAGTTATCATCATTGGTGGCGCAGTGCGCCCTTCCCGTAATAAAAACCCCAACCAGTATAATGTGTGTGCCATCAGACCTCAGATCAGCCCACTGTGCCCCCATCAGACCTCAGATCAGCCCACTGTGCTCCCATCTAACCTCAGATCAGCTCAGCTCATTGTGGCCCCATCAGACCTCAGATCAGCCCATTGTGGCCCCATCAGACCTCAGATCAGCCCATTGTGGCCCCATCAGACCTCAGATCAGCCCACTGTGCCCCCATCAGACCACAGATCAGCCCACTGTGCCCCCATCAGACCTCAGATCAGCCCACTCTACGCCCATCAGAATAAAATAAAAAAATCTCTTACCTCTCCTGCACCACAGCTCCGCTCCAGCGATCCTCTGTCCTCCAGGCACTGCACTATCACCTGACTGCGTGAACTGTCAGGTCAGAGGGCGCGCACTACGTCCTGACTCTGTATGCAGTCAGGACAGTGCAGAGCCGCCCGGAAAGACAGAGGAGCGCTGGACCCGGAGCGGAGCCGCGGCGCAGGGCAGGTAAGAGATTTTTTTATTTTATCTGCTCCATGTTCTCTGATAGCGCAACCTAGTATCAGTAAATGCGGTCGGGTCCAGGCGCAAATGGCGACAAGACTAAAATGTCTTGTCGTCATTTGTAAAATCTAAGTCACATTTGCGACCATTTTGGTCGCCATCTGGAGCCCTGCAGTATGAGGAAATAATCCAGCCGAGAGTACACATCGCTTGCCGGAGAATAGTAAGTATAATCGCGAGCGTCCACACATCAACCAACTGATGAGAGTGAAGGAGGCATTTGAGCTGATGCGCCAGATGAGAGGCTCCTCTCAAAACATCCACCAACGGATCTATGGCAAAATTTAGGTCCTCTACCCTCAGCAAAACTATCAAGTCTAGACAATACCCCTGCTAAGGCAGTAAATTCATTCATATTGGGCAGATACCTGTTGGCAAGCATATAAAGATGCCCAGCTAGTCGACCCTTCACAAACAGAAATCTTCCATTATCATCTGTCTGAACATCTACCAGTTCCCATGGAGTGGTTCTAGAGACAAGTATAGAAGTGAGAGTTTAGTGAGGGGTAGACAAATTAATAATGAGTTACAGTAATCAGGACAGAAAGGATCAAGGCAACAATGAGAGTTTTTTGTGGTTTCCAAAGAAAGATTCTGAAATTTTTGAGGTGCAGGCAAAATGAGCAGGAAAACAAAACGAATATAGGAGGTGAATGACAGATCAAAGTCAAGCGTAACACCAAGACAGCAGGCATGCTGCCTAGGTTTTACGGTACTGCCACACACTGAGATAGAGATATTAGGTTCAAGTAGGTTAGTAGATAAATAAGTAGTTCAGTTTTTGTGAGATTCAGTTTCAGGTAGCGAGGACATGATGAGACAGCAGGCATACAGTCACTGGTGTTCTGAAAGACAGAAGGGGTGAGGTCACAGGAAGAAGTTTATATTTGAGTGTCATCAGCATAGAGGTGGTACTGAAAACAAAATCTACTGTCCAATAGGGGATGTGTAGAGAGAAAAGAGTAGAGGACCTAGGACTGAACCCTGAGGAACCCCATCAGCAAGAGGGGAAGGAAAAGTGGTAGAGCAAGCAAATGATACACTGAAAGAGGGGCCAGATAGATAATGGAAAAATTAATAGAGAGCATTGTCCTTAAGGCCAACAGATTGGAGCATGGCTAGGAGGATATTGTGGTCTACAGTGTCAAATGCAGCAGAGAAATTGAAGAGAATGAGTAGTATCATGGGGCAGAAACCAGATTGCGAGGGTGCAAGGAGAAAGTTAACAGAGAGGTAGTGGATGAGGTGAGAAGCCCAGGTGCTCCAAGAGTTTAGAGATGAAGGAGAGATTAGAGACAATTTTGTTGTTACCGTATTTTTCAGACTATAAGACAAACCTTTTCCTCTCAAAAATGGGGGAAAGTGGCAGTGTATGTTATAGTCTGAACGTTAATGACCACTTCCACTATGCATGTGCTGCTTATGCTCACCTTCCCTGGTCTTCCTTCAGGTCCTATTGTGGTATCCTGACCATGCGCAGCATCGAGTCATAGTAGGACCAGGAAGGAGCGAGGGAACGGTGTGTCCTGGCTATGCAGCGCTATTTATTTATTTACTTTGTCTGATCTGAGGCTCAGAGGGGCTGGGGGATGTGACCTGAGGCTGATAGAGTCTGATTAGAGGTTTGATCTGAGACTGATGGGGCTGGGGGTCCAATTTGAGGTTTATTGGATCTGAGCTAAGGCTAACCGGGAGTCTGATCTCAGTCTGATGGGGACTCTGGGTCTGATCTGATGATCATAGAGGATGAGAGGTCTGATATGAGGCTGATGGAGCTTGGGGGTCTGATAAGGGTCTGATGAAGAATGGGGATCTAAAGGATAAAAATTTTCTTATTTTCCTCTGCCAAATCCTAGGTGTGTCTTAAAGGATAAAAATACAGTAGTTGCGCTGAATGAGAAGGATTTTTTTTAATAATGAGGTTATGACTGAATGTTTGAAGGATAATGGGAAGATACCAGAGGAAAGAGAGAGGTTCAAGATTTTTGTTAGGTGAGTAGTGACAGCTGGGGAAAGAGATTGGTGGAGGTATTAGAGAATAAGGTCAGAATGATCTGACGCCTGGCACCCCCATTCACTTCTACAGGATTGCTCTGTAGTATTCACTTGAACAGACAGAACCATCCCAAAGATGTGAATGAGGACACCAAACTTGTAATTGCAACTGATCAACACTGTAACTGCTGCAGCAAGCAGATAAACAGAGCTGATCGGTGGGGTGCTTGGAATCAGACTCCCACCAATCTGATATGGATGACCTATCCTAATGATAGGTCATCAACAGTAAAAAAAAAAAAGTGGACAACCCCTTTAACCCCCTTAGAGGGGTTGGAACCTAGGAGCTTTTCATCCTTTGTCCCTTTCACCCTAATAGAGTTCTAGGGCGACCTGTCACAAAAACCAAGATTGACAAACTGTGTGTTGTCTTTCTGACTCTCAAGTTCGGCATATCGCGGATTGGGTTGATAGATTACACAGAGGGGCTGGTGAAGACCCAGTGGTATGTGGGTACATTGGCAATAATGACAAAGTTAAAGGTAGGGGAAGGGTCCTTAAAAAGGATTTCAGGGACTTGAGCCACAAGTTTAAAACAAGGATCTCAAAGTTAATATTTTCTGAAATGCTATCTGTACCACAAGCCACACCACAAAGGCAGTGGAATATTGGGGAGGTAAACAAGTGGTGTAGGATAGAGGGGTTTCGGTTTCTGTACAACAGAGCCAACTTCTCTGTTGGCTGCATGGTCTATTGTAGGAATGGGCTGCCCCTCAATAGGGAAGGTGCAGCTATTTTGGGGTACAGGATGGCTAGGGTTGAAAGAAGGTTTAAACTATGGACTGGGGGGGGGGGGGTTGACAACCTTATAAAAGGGAAAGTTAAGTGTACACAGTGACCTAGGGCTAAGTAATGGAACTGGGGGTGGAATGGAGTGAGGGATAAGAACAGTTTTTAAGCAAAGTTGTAAGGTAAAAAAAAATATCCAAAAACCTCTTGAAAGTATAAAATTGGTTAACTGGAATTAGTAATGTCTGAGAAGGAATATGACATCGTGGGAATAATTTGGACATGGCTGGATGACCGCTGTGACAGGACGGCTAACCTAGGATTACAGTCTGTTTAGGCTTTTTTCACACAACAGTATTTTTTGCGGGCTCCGATTTTGCGGATAGGATGCAGATCCATTCATTTTAATGGGTCAGCAAAAAAACTACTGACAGCACACTGTGTGCTGTCCGCATCCGCATGTCCGTTCCGTAGCCCGCAAAAAAAAAATTGAATATGTCCTATTCTTATCCGTTTTGCGGACAAGGATAGGCATTGTTACAATGGATCCGCAAAAAAAACGGATGCCATGCGGACGTTTTTTTTGGCGGATCCACAATTTGCGGACTGCAAAACATAAAGGTCGTGTGAAAGAAGCCTTAGAAAAAGCTCATAAAAAACAGAAAGGGGTAGAGGTTTGCCTTTATGTAAAGTCCTGTCTAAAGTGCACATCCTGGGAACATAAGTGAGGAAAATACACATGGAGTCACCGTGGGTAGAATTACATGGACGGAAAACCAATAAATAACAAATAAATAAAAAACTGATAGGGGTTTGTGATAAGCCACCCAATAACCACAGAAAATCTGCTACTAAGGGAAACAGACTTAGCATCAAATCATAATGTAGTTGTGATTATTGGGGACTACAACTATTGAGATATAGACTGGGAAACTGAACCTTACGGATCTCAAAGGAAACAAGTTTTGGCAATGCCTTTTCCAACTTGTACAGGATTCAACTAGAGGGTTGGCCATACTGGACTTACTATTATCAGTACTTAGACCTGACAGAACAATAAACTTGCAAGTTTGGGGACAACCGGGAAATAGTGACCAATACCATAAAAAAAAAAAAAAAAAAAAAAACAACAACTTCCAATTGTGATTAAAGACTGTTTTTTTTAAGGGAGGCAGAAAAACGCTTAAAGGGAAACTGTCACATTGAATATGGTGTCTGAGCTGTAGGCTTGATATATAGTTTTATGGGAAAAGATTCAGTAAAGCTTGTCATTTATACATTGAAATTCCAGCTCATTCTGGGCTTTCAAGACAAGGAAGCAATTCTATCAGTGTCTGACAGCCTTCCCTCTATGACTATGCATACAGAGATAGCAGTCAATTACTGATAGGGCCGCCGATTCATCCGGCTTCTAGGTGCCTAGCCGAATGCCATATTGAAGCAGGGAGCTGTTAGCTCCCTGCTTCACTAGGAAGCAGCCGGTGCTCTCCAGCAGTAGGCACTATGTAGTGACACATAGCGTCTGCTGACCTCTGTGCAAAGAGCGCACAGGACGGGAATCTGCCTGCATGCTCTCCAGCTCAGCAGGCTCGATGACGTCATCACACTGTGCCGGCAGCTGGACAGAACAAGGTGTTCTCACAGTGGAAAGGAGGCTGCAATTACTGGATGGGGGCACTAAGGGGACAAAACTACTGGATGGGGGCACTAAGGGGACAAAACTATTGGATGGGGGCACTAAGGGGACAAAACTACTGGATGGGGGCACTAAGGCGGCAGAACTACTAGATGGGCACTAAGGGGGCAAAACTTCTGGATGGGGGCACTAAGGGGGGAAAACTACTGGATGTGGCCCTAAGAGTCACCATTACTGTATTGGGGGCACTAAGGAGGCATAGCTACTGGATGGGGACACTAAGGGTCAGCATTACTGGACTGAGGGAAGAGGGGGAAAAAACTACTGAATGGGGCACTAAGGTCCAGTGTTACTGGATTGGGGGCATTAAGGGTCAGCGTTACCTGATTGGGGGAATTAATGGGGGCAGAACTACTAGATGGGGGCACTAAGGGTCAGCACTACTGGATTGGGGGAACGAATCGGGTAAAACTACTGGATTGGGCACTAAGGGTCGGCATGACTGGATTGGGGACACTAAAGGGGCAAAACTACTGGATGGGCCACTAAGGGGGAAGAACTACTGGATGGGGCAGTAAAGGGGCAGAACTACTGGATGAGGGCACTAAGGGTCAGCATCACTGGATTGGGGGCACTATGGGGGCATCGCTACAAGATGGGGGCAATAAGGGGGCAAAACTACTAGATGGGGGCACTAAGGGGGAAAAACTACTGAATTGGAGGCACTAAGGGTACAGAACTAATGGATTGGGGCCACTAAGGGTGCAGCACTACTGGATGGGGCACTAAAGGGGCAAAACTATTGGATGGGGGCACTAAAGTGCAGCACTACTGGATGGAGGCACAAAGTGGCAAAACTACTGGATTGTGGGCAGAGAGGGGACGGATCTATCAGATGGGAGCTCCAAGTGGTCATAACTACTTGAGGGCACCAAGGAGGCATTTTACTCTTTGGGTACACTTAAAGGGCTTAACTACTGCATGAGTGCACTAATGGGGCAAAACTACTATGAGGTGACACTATGGGGACATAACTAGTGCATAGGGGCACTATGTGGGCATAATTACTGTGTGTGGATACTAAGGGCATGTAAATACTGTATAGAGCCACTTAAGGGGCATTCTACTGTGTGAGGGCACTAACATTGCATTTTTACTATGAGGAGGCATAACTACTGTGAAAGAGCAGGCACATGCTGCAGATGTCAATATGGCCTCTTCTGGACGGCTTGAATCTGCACTTGGTTCTGATGCTGTATTTATGTGATGAAATTGGTTCTGGTGCTGTATTCATATAATAAGCTTGGTTCTGGTGCTATATTCATATAATGAGCTTGGTTCTGGTGCTGTATTCATTGATAAGCTTAGTATCGCACCACTACTTCTGTGCATACACAGTGTCCTCTTCATTCACTGCTATGGAACTTTTCAAAATAACCAGTACTCCAATATTTTTCAAAGTCCCATAGTGGTGAATTGAGGGGTGGCTTTAAAAGACGCAGTGCCATTTTTCCCCCACACTTTAGTGTTATTATCTGGTTTTAATTTGCAGAAAAACATTTTGTTACTTTTAAGGGAACAAAGAGTCAGGAACAAGAAATAAAAGAATGTGGATAAATAGAAATGTAAAGGGGGCAATAAATAACAAAAAGAAATCATTTAAATTACAAGAAATGTCCCAAAGCATTAAAAAACTATAAGGAAAAACTATAATTTGTAAAAGACAGATAAAGGGAGCCAAGCTGGAAACAGTAAAACGAACTCTAAGATGTTCTTCAAATACATTCCTATTTCCTGGAAGGAACCAACAGGGTTTGAAAAATTAATTCTCATGACTCGAGATCCCATTAAGAAAATCACTGGGATATACACTAAGCTGGTCTCCCAGGCCGGGCCAGAGGCTTTAACTTTCTAAAAAAATGGGGAGCTGAGCTTCAGATGTCGCCCACACAGAAAAGTCTCCAGCATTGTCTCACCCTAACTCCTAAAATCTCAACCTGTGTTAGGTAACAAGAAAACTATTACAAAGTCCTTACTCGTTGGTATTATACTCCTGTAGTTCTTCACAAGATGTTCCCAGCGGTCAGTCAGATGTGTTGGAGATGTGAAAAAGAAGTAGGTTCATTCCTGCATATATGGTGGCAATGCGAGGCCATTCAGACATTTTGGAGTAAGGTGTGCAAAACTCTTTCACGGGTATGCGGGGTTTTACTCAACCCCACACCACAATTATGTTTATTAAGTTTAACTGATCAAACTGATCAAGCGCATAGCAAATGTGGTGCCAATATTCAAAAAGGGTCCAAAAACAGCCCGGGAACTATAGGCCGGTAAGTTTAACATCTGTCGTGGGTAAACTGTTTGAGGGTTTTCTAAGAGATGCTATATCTTGGAGTACCTCAATGAAAATAAGCAAATAACTCCATATCAGCATGGCTTCATGAGGGATCGGTCATGTCAAACCAATTTAATCAGTTTCTATGAGGAGGTAAGTTCTAGACTGGACCACAGCGAATCAATGGATGTCATATATCTGGACTTCTCCAAAGCATTTGACACGGTACCACATAAAAGGTTAGTATATAAAATGAGAATGCTTGGCCTGGGAGAAAATGTCTGTATGTGGGTAAGTAACTGGCTCAGTGATAGAAAACAGAGGGTGGTTATTAACGGCACATATTCAGATTGGGTCACTGTCACTAGTGGGGTACCACAGGGGTCAGTATTGGACCCTATTCTCTTCAATATATTTATTATTGATCTTGTAGAAAGCTTGCACAGTAAAATATCTATTTTTGCAGATGACACTAAACTGTGTAAAGTAATTAACACAGAAGAGGACAGTACACTGCTACAGATGGATCTGGATAGACTGGAGGCTTGGGCAGAGAAGTGGCAGATGAGGTTTAACACTGACAAATGTAAGGTTATGCATATGGGAAGAATTAATGCAAGTCACCAGTACATACTAAATGGTAAAATATTAGGTAACTGACATGGAAAAGGACATAGGAATTTTAGTGAACAGCAAACTAAGCTGTAGAAACCAGTGTCAGACAGCTGCTGCCAAGGCCAATAAGATAATAGGTTGCATCAAAAGAGGCATAGATGCCCGTGATGAGAACATAGCCACTTTACAAATCACTAGTCAGACCACAGATGGAGTACTGTGTACAGTTCTGGGCTCCTGTGAACAAGTCAGACATAGCAGAGCTGGAGAGGGTTCAGAGGAGGGCAACTAAAGTAATAACTGGAATGGGTGGACTACAGTACCCAGAAAGATTATCAAAATTAGGCTTATACACTTTAGAAAAAAGACGACTGAGGGGAGATCTAATAACTATGTATAAATATATCAGAGGTCAGTACAGAGATCTCTCCCATGATCTATTTATCCCCAGGACTGTGACTGTGACGAGGGGACATCCTCTGCGTCTGGAGGAAAGACGGTTTGTACACAAACATAGAAGAGGATTCTTTATGGTAAGAGCAGTGAGACTATGGAACTCTCTGCCTGAGGAGGTGGTGATGGTAAGTTCACTAAAAGAGTTCAAGAGGGGCCTGGATGTATTTCTGGAGGGTAATAATATTACAGGTTATAGTTACTAGAGATGGGTCGTTGATCCAGGGAGTAATTCTGATTGCCTGATTGGAGTCGGGAAGGAATTTTTTTCCCCAAAGTGGGGAAAATTGGCTTCTACTTCACATGGTTTTTTTTGCCTTCCTCTGGATCAACTTGTAGGAAAACAGGCCGAACTGGACGGACAGATGTCTTTTTTCGGCCTTATAAACTATGTTACTACAGTATGTTACTAAACCACATGCTCAGCCTGCTCAAAAGTGCTGATAACACACTGGCTGCAGCCAGAATCCTCATTGCCTCACTTTGGAGGTCGGAAAATTCTTCCTCGTTGACGTTATGGTTCACAAAACGTGATGACATCTACAGAATGGAACAGATTGCAGAATGGGAGACCAGCCGCACAGATAAATTTACCAAGATTTAGAGTCCTTGGCGCGAATTCCGCAGTTTCTCATCATGATACGAATGTAATCCATCATTAACGAATTTCCTCTGCAGATTGGGATCCCCTCCCCCACTACACCCTCCCCCCCTCCATAATCCTTATCCAGTTGCTTTAATTACATACAGGTTGTGTTATCACACATTGTTTTTCCTATACTTATATCTTATATGTAAAACAAGCACTTGACTTTGTCCTTTTATGCGATTTATCATTGTAACATCATTTTAAGTGCTTCAATAAAAATATGTTTTAAAATAAAATGTTCTTCAAATACATAAATGGTAAAAAGGTTAAACCTGAAAGTGTTGGCGTTTTAAAGAGTGATGAATGAGGAGTTTTAGATATCAATGAAGAGAAAGCAAATTTTTTTTTCTACAGTATATTCACTGAGGAATATTAAATGTCAGATAAAATGCACAGTGAAAAAGTAAATTCTGCATTAAATGTGGTATGTCTGGTTCATGAAAATAAGTGTCTTAAAATTAAAAAGACAAAAAGATAAATCCCCGCCAGATAGCGCTCTTAGGATACTGGGTGTATGCCAAGTAATGTAACAGATATACCATTATTTCTGATATTTAAGGACTCTAGAATATTATTATATCTGTCTTTAACAAATTCTATTTTTTCCTTATAGTTTTTTTTAATGCTTCGGGACCTTTCTTGTAATTTAAATGATTTCTTGTTGTTATTTATTGCCCCCTTTACATTTCTATTCATCCACATTGCTTTATTTCTTGTTCCCGACTTTTTTATAACCTTAAAGGTAACTTCTCACATGTTTTTCTGCAAAT
Organism: Rhinella marina; assembly: GCA_900303285.1. Taxonomy (NCBI): domain Eukaryota; kingdom Metazoa; phylum Chordata; class Amphibia; order Anura; family Bufonidae; genus Rhinella; species Rhinella marina. The sequence continues at coordinate 235,018 of ONZH01005350.1, read as the reverse complement.
TAATATAATATTATTCAAACAGGGTCTGATCCACAGGATAGGTGCTTAGCAGGTATAGTGTCAATATACAAAAAGGGATCAAAAACAGTAAGTTTAACATCTGTAGTGGATAAACAATTTGAAGGTTTTCTAAGAGATGCAATCTTGGAGTCTCAGTGAATATAAGCATAGAACACTGTACCAGCACAGATTTATACAGTCCTGTCAACCTAACCAGTTTCTATAAGGAGGCTAGATCTAGAAGGGACCTGGGTGAATCAATGGATATCATTAGAGATGCCTTTAGAGGCATTCCATTATTCATTCCGTCATAATAGAAGTCTATGGCCTGCATAACGGATCCATCCCGGTTCTGTTATGCAGGGGAGCACGCTCTCAGATTATCAAAATTAGGGTTATATATATACGATTGAGGGGAAATTAATAATCATGTGTAAGTTCTAAAAAAAAAAATTGTAACATAAAAAAGTGATTTAAACTATAGGTCATTTTCTGAATTCGTTTAAATGCATTATTTGTACAGTACAATACCACATGCTTTCCCAGTTCCACTTCCAAAAGCAGAACCACTTATGTATTATGTACAGTACATTACACAAAAGGAATGGTGCCTCTCAATGATTACCTTGGATTGGAGTATAAGTAAACAGAAACCTTTATTAAGTTGTTTCATAGAATGTAATATGTGCCAATCTATTTACATGAAATATATGCCGCTGTGAAAAAACTGCGGAATAACAAGTGGGTTGCCCCAGTTAAATTGGTGATCACCAAATAAAGTATAGCGTGGACTCCTCTGCTTAACTTATTCATCTTCAACAACCTATCCTCAAAATCTTGTTTCTCCATAAGACAATCACCATGTGTCGAAGAAAAAAAAAAAGTGTTGGTTAATTATCTCTGAATATTACAAGCAATATTGAATTATTATTACTGGCATTAAAGGTCTCATATTACCTAACTTTAATTTCTCTGGACTTATTTATTATGTGAAATTATTTTAATACTTTTAGATCAGCATAAACATTTTAAATTTCTTACACTTTCTTTCACTTTTTGTTGCCTTAGGCTACTTTCACACTAACGTTTTTAAATTCCGGTATTGAGTTCCGTCATAGGGGCTCAATACCGGAAAAAAAACGCTTCAGTTTTGTCCCCATTCATTGTTAATGGGGACAAAACTGAACTGAAGACAACGGAATGCTCCTGAAAGCATTTTAGTTCCGTCTTCAGACCGGAGAACAAACCGCAGCATGCTGCGGTTTTCTCTCCGCTCCAGGCATCCGCACCAAGACGGATCCGGAATGACCCCCAATGCAAGTCAATTGGGACGGATCCATTTGGTGTGACCAACATGGTAAACGGATCTGCCCTCCATTGACTTTCAATGGAGTTCAGGACGGACCCGTCACCACATACATACCAGACAGACAGACAGACACAAACACATACATACTTACATACTCCAGGCAGGCAGGCCGCACGTCTTCATGCCCAGGAGGCGCGCTGCAATGACGATTCCCTACAGCGCCTAGCAGACATGCGGCCTGCCTGGAGTATGTAAGTGTTTGTGTGTATGTGTTTGTATGTCTGTATATGGTACTGTGTGACATGTGTGGGGCTGGAACGCGGTTCCGGCCCCACACATGTCCCTGCGGCAGCCCAGATCCAACGGCACCCTTCACCTGCCGGATCCGGACTGCCGCTAGTGTGAAAGAGGCCTTAAAGGGGTTGTCTCACTCCAGCAAATGGCACTTACTTAAAGGGGTTGTCCGGGTTCAGAGCTGAACCCGGACATACCTTTCAATTCACCCAGGCAGCCCGCCTGAACAGGGCATCGGAGCATCCTATGCTCCGATGCCCTCCTTTGCCCTGCTTTAATTAGCGCAGGGCAAAGGAATTTAGCCCGGTTCCGGTGACGTACCGGGCTCTGCCAGGCGGAGGCTTCCGCCCGGCAGTGAGCCCGGTGACGTCATCGGCGCTGATGGGCGGGCTTTAGCGCTGCCCTAGCCATTCAAACGGCTAGGGCAGCGCTAAAGCCAGCCCATTACGGCTGGTAACGTCACCGAACTCACTGCCGGGCGGAAGCCTCCGCCCGGCAGTGAATGTTTATAAACAAAAGAGCCCTTGCCCTGCGCGATCCAGCGCAGGGCAAGGGAGGGCATCGGAGCATGAGATGTTCCGATGCCCTGTTCAGGAGGGCTGCGGGCGTCAAAACCTGGGTATGTCCGGGTTCAGCTCTGAACCCGGACAACCCCTTTAACTAATCTATTGTGATTGTCCATATTGCTTATTTGCTGGCTACATTGATTTTTACATCACATTATGCACTGCTCGTTTGCATGGTTATGACCACCCTGCAATCCGGCAGCGGTGGACATGCTTGAACATTATAGGAAAAAATGCTATACTATGTACACTCACAAAGTCCCAGCCACCAGACAGGCCTGCACTTTTTCCTTTATTGTGCAAGCACGGCCACTGCTGCTGGATTACAGGGTGGTCGTAACCATGGAAATGGGCAGTGTATAATGTGAAGGAAAAATTAATCTAGACAGCAAGGGAGGCAATATGGACAATAACAATACATTAATAAGTGCCTTGTATAAACTTTCTCTACATTATAAATGAAATTTGCTGAAGTGAGCCAACCCCTTTAAAGTTGAAAACAACTTTCCCATTTTCATTCATTAAACTCTTCCGCTATGAATCGATAGACAAAAAGTCACTAAAACATATACTGTAATAAGCTTTTAAGTAAAAGATTAAAAAAGGATTAATTTTAGATATATAAAAAGTACTACTTACTTGCAAACCAGGACTTAAACATTCTGTTAAAATATCCTGATATCTTGGTTCATTGACTATTTGAAGAATTTTTCTTCGATTTTCAATTGTTTGTGAAGGTGACAAGAGATGAGCCAAAAGTCTCCCAAGCTGAACACGAAATGTGTCAGTACACTGGTAAAGTATAGTTTTCCACTGCTGCTTGGGAGCGCTTGCTCTACCTGGGCCCTGCAGAAGAAGCAAAATTATAACATTTTCAGCAAACAAATCTCATGAAATCACTGTAAGGTCACATGTTACAAGGTATTTTAACCTGTTCACACCGAGCACCGTACATGTATGGCGCTGCGGGAAGTGACTTTCCTCCTGGCACCGTAGTACTATGGCACGCTGATCGGGTGGGTGCAGGAGCTGCGTCCACCCGATCAGCTGCAGGGGACCGGCTGCTCCTGTTTGCCGGACCCCTGCTGTATGCGCCGGCATCAGTGAAAAGACTGATGCCGGTGCATTAACACTTGATTGCCGCGGTCAGCGCGGACCGCAGCACCTGCGATTTGTGTGGAGGGCAGGTGAGTCCATCGGGTCCCTGCACTGCTGTGACATAGACCCAGTGGCAGCCTGATGCCTTCCTTAGGCATTGTGTCTGCCATCCCTGCAAGCCTGTGAGATCCAGCCCCCTGGATCTCACAGGAAGCAGGCTGTAAATGTATTACTGTGTGTAATACACGTACAGCCAATGCATTACAATACAGAAGTATTGTAATGCATTGTAAAGGGGGTTAGACTCCCAAAAGTTGAAGTCCCAGAGTGGGACAAAAAATAAAGTGAAAAAAGAAGCTGAAAAAATAAAGTTTTACAAAATATGGTAAATGGTAAATTTGGGATTTATTTATTTATTTTAAACAGAGGCGGGATTTATTTATTTTAAAATTTCTCTCCTTTTAAAATTTCTCTCCTTTTAGCAATACCTTCATGTTTGGATCATTTTGAAAATGAAATTTTTTTGGGACGCTAGAAGGCTTAGAAGCAAATCTTGAAATTTTTCAGAAAATTTCCAAAACCCACTTTTTAAGGACAAGTTCAGGTCTGAAGTCACTTTGTGAGTCTTACATAATAGAAACCACCCAAAAATTACCCTCTTTTACATGGGCGTCACGGATTCAGTCCGGATGCGTTCCGGAAAATCCGCACGCATCCGCACCATTCCGCACGCAATCGTAGTCAGTTTTGAGTGGGATTGCGTATGTTCGTTCAGTTTTTTCCGCGCGGGTGCTAAGCGTTTTAATGCGTTTTTCACGCGCGTGATAAAAAACTGAATGTTTACAAACAACATCTCTTAGCAACCATCAGTGAATCACGCATAGCACCCGCACTTGCGTGCGGATGCAATGTGTTATTCACGCAGCCCCATTCACTTCAATGGGGCCAGGGCTGCGTGAAAAACGCAGAATATATAACATGCTGCGATTTTCACGCAACGGCGAACTGATGCGTGAAAAAATTCGCCCATGTGAAAAGCCCCATTGAAATGAATGGGTCAGAATTCAGTGCGGGTGCAATGCGTTCACATCACGCATTGCACCCGCGCGGAAATCTCGCCCGTGTGAAAGAGGCCTTAAAGGAAAACGTAGATGAAATATTAGAATTTCACTTTTTTGGTAGATTTTCCATTTTAATCCATTTTTTCCGCTAACAAAGCAAGGGTTAACAGCCAAACAAAACTTAATATTTATTACCCTGATTCTGTAGTTCACAGAAACACCCCATTGTGTAGTAAACTGCTGTATGGGCACATGGCAGGGCGCAGAAAGAAAGCAGCGCCATGTGGTTTTTGTAGGGCAGATTTCACTGGGATAATTTTAAGTTGTCATGTCACATTTAAAGACCCCCTGATGCACCCCTAGAGTAGAAACGCCAAAAAAGTGACCTCACTTTGGAAAATACGGGATAGGGTGGCAGTTTTGCTGGTACTATTTTAGGGTACATATGATTTTTGGTTGTTCTATATTACACTTTTTGTGAGGCAAGGTAACAAAAAATAGCTGTTTTGGCGCTGTTTTTATTATTTGGTATTTACAATGTTCATCTGACAGATTAGATCAGGCATCCCCAAACTGCGGCCCTCCAACTGTTGTAAAACTACAACTACCACCATGCCTTGCTGTAGGCCGATAGCTGTAGGCCGTCTGGGCATGCTGGGAGTTGTAGTTTTGCAACATCTGGAGGGCCGCAGTTTGGGGATGCCTGGGTTAGATCATGTGCTTTTTTTTATAGAGAAGGTTGTTACGGACGCAGCAATACCAAGTATGACTACTTTTTTTGGTTTTTTTTGTTTCAGTTTTACATAATAAAGCATTTTTAAAAGTCTTATGTAGGGGCTCATTATTTTCAGGATGTTATGACGGTTTGATTGGTACTATTTTAGGGTGCATATGACTTTTTGATCGGTGGTATTATACTTTTTGTGATGTTAGGTGACAAAAAATGGCTTTTTGACAGTTTTTATTTATTTTTATACAGCAGGTTTTTACGGACACAGTCACATTGATTGAATTATCTTTTAAATTGATCTACACATTGATCCAGACGCAATGTTGACTGGAATATCATACTGATCTACATACTATATTAATTGGTGTCTCTCTCTCTCATATATATATATATATATATATATATATATATATATATATATATATACACACACACACACACACACACACACACAGTACAGAAGTACAGACCAAAAGTTTGGACACACCTTCTCATTCAAAGAGTTTTCTGTATTTTCATGACTATGAAAATTGTAGATTCACACTGAAGGCATCAAAACTATGAATTAACACATGTGGAATTATATACTTAAAAAAAAGTGTCAAACAACTGAAAATATGTCTTATATTCTAGGTTCTTCAAAGTAGCCACCTTTTGCTTTGATTACTGCTTTGCACACTCTTGGCATTCTCTTGATGAGTTTCAAGAGGTAATCACCTGAAATGGTATTCCAACAGTCTTGAAGGAGTTCCCAGAGATGCTTAGCACTTGTTGGCTCTTTTGCCTTCACTCTGCGGTCCAGCTCACCCCAAACCATCTCGATTGGGTTCAGGTCTGGTGACTGTGGAGGCCAGGTCATCTGGAGTAGCACCGCATCACTCTCCTTCTTGGTCAAATAGCCCTTACACAGCCTGGAGGTGTGTTTGGGGTCATTGTCCTGTTGATAAATAAATGATGGTCCAACTAAACGCAACCCGGATGGAATAGCATGCTGCTGCAAGATGCTGTGGTAGCCATGCTGGTTCAGTATGCCTTCAATTTTGAATAAATCCCCAACAGTGTCCCCAGCAAAGCACCCCCACACCATCACACCTCCTCCTCCATGCTTCACTGTGGGAACCAGGCATGTAGAGTCCATCCATTCACCTTTTCTGCGTCGCACAAAGACACGGTGGTTGGAACCAAAGATCTCAAATTTGGACTCCTCAGACCAAAGCACAGATTTCCACTGGTCTAATGTCCATTCCTTGTGTTCTTTAGCCCAAACAAGTCTCTTCTGCTTGTTGTCTGTCCTTAGCAGTGGTTTCCTAGCAACTATTTTACCATGAAGGTCTGCTGCACACAGTCTCCTCTTAACAGTTGTTGTAGAGATCTGTCTGCTGCTAGAACTCTGTGTGGCATTGACCTGGTCTCTAATCTGAGCTGCTGTTAACCTGCGATTTCTGAGGCTGGTGACTCGGATAAACTTATCCTCCGCAGCAGAGGTGACTCTTGGTCTTCCTTTCCTGGGGCGGTCCTCATGTGAGCCAGTTTCTTTGAAGTACTTAATGGTTTTTGCGACTGCACTTGGGAAGACTTTCAAAGTTTTCCCAATTTTTCAGACTGACTGACCTTCATTTCTTAAAGTAATGATGGCCACTTGTTTTTCTTTACTTAGCTGCTTTTTTCTTGCCATAATACAAATTCTAAGTCTATTCAGTAGGACTATCAGCTGTGTATCCACCTGACTTCTGCCCAACACAACTCATGGTCCCAACCCCATTTATAAGGCAAGAAATCCCACTTATTAAACCTGACAGGGCACACCTGTGAAGTGAAAACCATTTCAGGTGACTACCTCTTGAAGCTCATCAAGAGAATGCCAAGAGTGTGCAAAGCAGTAATCAAAGCAAAAGGTGGCTACTTTGAAGAACCTAGAATATAAGACATATTTACAGTTGTTTCACACTTTTTTGTTAAGTATATAATTCCACATGTGTTCATTCATAGTTTTGATGCCTTCAGTGTGAATCTACAATTTTCATAGTCATGAAAATACAGAAAACTCTTTGAATGAGAAGGTGTGTCCATACTTTTGGTCTGTACTGTATATATTTGACTATTTATTAAAGCGTAACTGAGCATCAGCAAACTTTGCATTAATCAATAGTACAGTGTGCGTACAAAAGGAGTAACACAATTTCTGGCCATTATATGACTTGTATCTGGCATTTTATCAATCTTCAGCTGTGCATGCTAAATGTGTAGTTTGCAGTTCTCTCAGACATGGTGAGTGGATTCTAGTTGCCATCCACTGAACACACAGATAGTAGGGGAGAATCTCCTTTCTAAGTTTTCACATTCACCCCGGGATAATGAAAGTGAGTGTAAATGAAGCACTTATGATGAGTTTTCCATGTTGTCGTGCAGTCTGCTTGTCTGTGTGTGTCTTCTCAGCTCCTGTATGTGTAATATTATCCCCCTGCAGAGACCGGGTTGGACAGGGGTTCCTTGGGCCACCGGAGGAAATTATTTTCGTGGCCCAATCCTCGTATTGTCAATATGTCTTACAGGTTTTGATTCAAAGGCAATGTTTTTTTTTCTCCTGACCTTTTGGGGCCCTCTAGGTTATCAGAGTATGGGCCCACCAGAGGATCCTGGATCCATCCTGGACTGAAAAAAAGGCATTTTTCATGTAAAAAAAAAACAAACAATTAGCAGGTTGGGGGGGCTATTGGTAAGCAGCTAATAACAGGAAAACAATACATTTCTCACAGATAAGATATTTGACAAAGTTTCTTTTGGTCGATTGTACTATTGATTTATGCAAAGTTGTGTGAAAAGTTAGTGACTATTTAAATAATTTTTCATCTTACAAGGATATTACACCTAGAAAGTTAACCATACTTCTTGCTATCACCAGCTTATAAATTCGATTTTATTGCTACTGGAATTCGTTACTTCAGAGCTAGTCATTTATTTATTTAATTAAAAAAAAAAAAAACACAATCAGTCCCATTCCTGGGGTTTTAACCAAGGTATAGTTTCAAGGAGTATGTGATACTGTAAGTAGCAGAAGCTACCAAATGCTCCCACCGACAACAATCAGACCGAGAAATAATATCAGTAAGATGAACCAGGCGAGCGGCAATATAATGGAGTAAATTAGGAACCCCCTGCAATTCAAATGTAAAAAGTTTACAGAGCAGGAATTGTGCTTTGTTTGGGGCCACAGGACAACACATTATATTTTTCTGAAAATCCTGGGGAGGACTGGTCCTAAACAGATATAAAACTCTAGGGAGAAGCGTTTAAAGAAATTTTGAGTGCTCCCGTTTACACTGCTCAATTGAGCAGACAATTGTCAGGAAGGAAGCATTCCTTCCCGACAGTCGCCTGCTTATCAGTGAAGGAGACCGCTGCATTTACATGCCACAATCTCCTCAACTGTGTGGGGAGCAGCGATCGCTAATGCCATCGCTCGTCCCCATACAGAATCATTGGTTGTTGGCAGCAGAGTGCTGTTTAGATGGCAAGATGTGCTGATAAAAGGGGGCGGAGTTTTGCAGCCAAGCCAGATGCACGCATGCTGCTAAGCTCCGCTGCAGACCTGAACTACCTAGGCTGAAATAAGCTGCTCTTTCCAAACAAATATGGGCAAAACCACCAAAGAAAGGTCTAAAGACACTCCGAGACCCGGGAAAAACTCTCCAGCGCACGGAGAGATTGAACGCTTCATGCTGAAAGCCTCCACAACTACGCCTTAGCAGATGAACAAGATGGCGCCTCCTAAACAGAATCCTCCCGCCTCGCAGATGGAAGACAGCACGGACGCCAAACCAGACAGTGAGCAAGAGAAGTAACGCGGCGAATACCAGGTTATCTTTAAATCATTTCTTAAATCATTACTGTCGAGCTCTATAGACCCTTGTCCTGAACGAGCTCAAAAATATCAAACAGGACTTATGCCATATAAATGCTCATGTTGAGGCCTTAGAAACCGCTCATACAGCGGGCGTGGAATTTAACACTGCAGTAACGAGAAACTTAGACAACAGTCAAGCACATGCCAACTACCTTTATTCCTTGATAGAGGAACAAGACAACCAGGGAAGAAGGAATAATTTGAGGCTTAAAGGGATCCTGGAATCAATCATGCCAGATGCCCTAGAGCAAACATTGACTACCTTTTTTAAATCTCTTCTGGGCCCCGCTGCAGGAGACTTGAATATGGATAGAGCGCACAGAGCTCTTAGGCCTCCACCACAACCACATGAAACACCCCGTGATGTGATATGTTGATTAACAAATTACAAGACCAAAGAACTAATCCTGTCCACCGCTAGAATGACTCCTCTACCCAGTATTGAAGGCTCTGTTGTCTCCATATATCAAGACTTTTCCCCTATGACTTTGCGCAAGAGGAATCAGCTAAGGCCTCTGTTAGAGGTACTAATGAGGAGGAAACTTACATACAGATGGCTTCACCCCTTTAGGCTGTTGGTTAACACACTGGGCAGATAAATTGTGATCAGATCAGTAGCAGACTTGTAGAGGATCTACGACCTACTTGAAATAGAAGCTCTGGAGATCTCCGATTGGAATGTGGCGCAGGACATTGCACCTCTACCTACATTCCCACAGATTGAACAGTGGACACCGGTCACAGCTCCCAGACACCCCAGAGGGAAAAACACACCAAGAAAGAGGACTCCAAGACGCCTGAATCAGATCGGATTCCACAGACCAGAAGAACCCTGATCTCAAGGACTTTCAGTATAGTATAACCCACAATGTTTGGTTTATAAGTTGATATCACAGTAGCCTAGGTAGAAGGTTTAGGTCAAGTACAATGAAAGTTTCACCCCCTACTTACTTACCTAAAGTGTATTTACCATCTGTAGACCTGGTTATAGCACTTGGAAAAAGTTACAGGTGCTTCCCATTCAAACTAGTTTAAGATGTTCGGTTTGTTTTTACTTGTCAGGTCATGAAATGTTCCACACACAGGTTACAACCTCTATGCCTACTGCTTGGTATTAATACCTGTTTACCATTTGCCACCTATAAGTCTAATACAGAAATACGACTACTATCTAGCTATATGATAAATGTCAACAGACATACCTCCCTTGGATATTTTACTCCTAAGCGTCTTTTTAAAATGCTTATAAATGCTTTCTGCCTCTTTTTTTAGATATAATGGCTGATACATATATATGTTCATACAATGTCAGAGGTCTGAACGCACCAGAAAAAAAAATGACTCAAGTATGTAAACAATTGCTTAAAAATAAGGTAGGAATAGCCCTACTACAGGAAACACATTTTAGATCCAAGCATATTCCTAAATTGTTCCATTTACAATATGATAAATGGTTCCATAGTACCTCCCCGAGCTCAGCCTCACGAGGCATAAGCGTTGCCTTTCATAAAAATATCTCTTTTGAGGTGTGTTCAGTGGAGATCTTTCCACCCATCAGAGAGAGATTTCACATACTTTTCACACCAGCATGGATCCTACAGTTGTATAGACTATTTATCCCGCAACAACTACATTTATGCAAATCAGCAGAAATAGGAAACATTCTATTATCAGATCATGCTCCAGTCCTAATAAATTATAGCCTGCAAGGCTTACTTAAAACTACTAGGAGCTGGCGTCTAAATACTACTTTATTAGACAATCAGACACATATCACAACTCCAAAAACATCTGAATGAATATTTTAAACTGAATGACACAATGGGGGTCTCTAAGGGAATATTGTGGGAAGCACACAAATCAGTAATCGCTCTGGGATCTTATGTTAACAAGCAAAGACAGAAGAAAATTACTGAATTACACCATAAAATACAAACTTTAGAGACTAAACATAAACATACTTTGCCCCAACTAGAATTAGACTCATTAACTGCAGCCCAAACAGACCTTAAAAATATGCTGAACGCCAATACTGCAAAGTCATTCCTAAACACACAATATAAATATTACGCTCACGATAAAGCCTCCAAACTACTATTATCCCAGATAAAGAAAAGGAAAGCAAATCTCCCATATAAAAACTAATGATGCAAAAAGCCTCCGCACTACAGAACTCATTGCAAAACAGTTTAGCACTTACTATAGTGAATTATACAACCTTAGATTGAAAGATAACACACCCGCGTCAACAATTGACGATTGGCTTCAAACGCTAAACTTACCCAAGATAAATGAAGACAAAAGTAGGTCTCTATTAAAACCTTTTACATACACAGAATTAGAAAAGGCTTTAAAGAGGTCCCCTTCCAACAAAGCACCTGGACCAGATGTCCTGCCAATATCATATTATAAAACCTTCTAAACTCTCCTATTACCTCACCTTCTCAAAGTGTGCAATGAAGCACTTAATGGTAACCCACTCCCCCCCCACAAATGTTGAATGCATTTATATCTATCATACCCAAAGAACGGAAAGATTTGACTCAATGTGCAAATTACAGACCAATTTCCTTACTAAACAATGACCTGAAACTCTTTGCAAAAAAGATTGCCAATCGCTTAAAACCTCTCCTTCCAGACCTCATAAATCCAGAACAAGTTGGATTTACCCCAAACAGAGCAGGAAAAATGAATACAGTTCGCCTTCTCCACATTCTGCAACATGTCAAACTACACTCTGTCCCACTGGTCCTTCTCAACATAGATGCTGAGAAAGCATTTGATAGGGTCAATTGGCAGTTCATTCAAAAAGCATTGACTAAATTTGGTATTCCTGACCAATTTATAGACGCCATTATGGCAATGTATAAGTCACCCAGTGCACAAGTATGGGTCAATGACACTCTCTCATCTAGGTTTACAATTGGAAATGGGACACGCCAGAGGTGTCCCCTATTCCCTGCCCCTTTAGGCAAGACCCTAGGCTACAGGGAGACAAGATAGGTTAACATGTACATCAATTAGCGGCCTTTGCTGATGACGTTTTACTGTTTATAGAAACATAGAAACCTAGAAGATTGACGGCAGAAAAAGACCACCTGGTCCATCTAGTCTGCCCTTTTATTATCCTTTTATTGTTATCTTAGGATAGATACATGTTTATCCCAGGCATGTTTAAATTCAGTTACTGTGGATGTATCAACCACCTCTGCTGGAAGTTTGTTCCAAGCTTCTACTACTCTTTCAGTGAAATAATATTTTCTAATGTTGTTTTTGATTTTTCCCCCAACTAACCTCAGATTGTGCCCCCTTGTTCTTGTGTTCAGTTTCTTATTAATAACCCTTCCCTCCTGAACTTTATTCAGTCCGTTAACATATTTAAAGGTTTCCATCATGTCCCCCCTTTCTCTTCTTTTCTCCATACTATACATATTAAGAACTCGGAGTCTTTCTTGATAAGTTCTATGCTTTAGACCTTCCACCATTTTTGTAGCTCTTCTTTGGACCCGTTCTATTTTAGAAATATCCTTTCGCAGGTGAGGTCTCCAGAATTGAACACAGTATTCCAGATGTGGTCTCACTAGAGCTCTATACAGAGGGATCACAATCTCCCTCTTATAACGAATCCAGAAGAAGCATTACCAGCAATCCTAGACATATTTGACACTTTTGGGCTCCTATCAGATTTCAAAATAAACCCCACGAAGTCCCAGCTACTAAACATCACCCTCTCCACTCAAACATGTATATACTTAAAAACTATCACCCCCTTCAAATGGACAACGGGTACAATCCCCTTTCTAGGCATAAATATCACAAGATTTCAGTCTACTTTACGAAACTAACTTCCCAGGTTTGATCAAACAAATACAGGCATTACTAGAAAGTTGGGAGATACCATACATCTCTTGGTTTGGCCAAAAGGCCCTTATCAAAACCATTATATTACCAAAAATCCCATACTATATGCAAACCCTACCAATTAAACTACCAAATAAATTCTTTACAAAACTACGCTCAATTCTCTCCTCTTTTCTATGGAGAAAGAAGAGGCCCAGATTAGCTCATAAACACCTAACTCAACATACTAAATTAGGAGGGATCGGCCTCCCTGACTTTAGAGCCTATTATAAAGCTTTCCAGAGCACTAGAATCCTAGATTGGGTAAGAGAAACACACAATAGACTCGATATACTAGCAGAAGCGGCGATGTGTGACCACCCACTTAGGAACCTACTATTTAATAACACCAGTGTAGAACTGGCTCAAAGGGGTGTTGTAAACCTTCTAACCAGACTCACTATAGATATGTGGCACAAATACAGCTTAAAGCAAATATTAAGTGAAACACTCTCACTAACGCAAGTAAGAGATGCATTAAACGACACATCTCAGACTTTTAGAGATACCTTACCGAAAACAACACAAACTAAATCCACTCCATTACTCCCCACTGACTTACCATTGACAGTAGACCATCTGAAAAACGTACCTGTACTGAAGGAACTATCCCTTTTTCACACAACATTTAGTAAATTATGTTAAACCTTAAACAGGGAAAAATACCACGCCCTGCTCTCACACCACTTTTGAAAAAAAATGGCTCTTCAGAGAGTGGAACCAAAAAAGAAAATCTCGCTATTATATGCACAAATGCTACCTTCTCTTTCCCGTGACAACTATTGGTTTTTATCTAAATGGGAAACCGACCTTAACGAAACACTCACAGAGGAAGACATGAAGTTTCTATTAGCAGCGCGCCTCACAAACTGTTTAAATGTGTGAAATTACAGGAGAATTTCTACAAAATACTCACTGGCATTATACCCCAGACAGATTATCCACCATATATCCTAACGTTGACCCCACCTGTTGGAGATGTCAATCAGCTAGGGGTACATGCATCCGTATTTGGTGGAGTTGCCCCGTGTTAATGGGTTTTTGGTCTGACATGTGATGCACTGACATGTATAGTGGGATTTAAAATCTCTAAATCACCCAAAATTTGTCTCTAGGGTATTTTCGCTGAATTGACTGCAACTAAAAACTACTACTACACTTTCTTTTAGCAGCAGCTAGAATATTAATAGCGTACCACTGGATACAATCAGACCCTCCACAGATGTCTCATTGGAAAGCCAAAGGAGACTAGTTATACAGGTTTAAACAAATAGCCTCATGGGTAACTCATACCCCAAAACAATTTCATGACATATGGAGCCCTTGGGGGGTTGAGGTTATACCCCCCCCCTCAACTAGAGAAATACCCAAATTGGTGAAGAAACCAAACCCACACTGCCCTTATGCATCCCCTTCTATCTCTTCATGCTGTTACGACCTAGTAACTTTAACATATACCCCAAATAGCAATATACACAGATATGGATACAATCTCATAAAGACAAAGAAACCAACCCCCTATATGAATCTTAGGAACTTCAAGATATGTAGTTGACTACCTTCTACTATTCCAACTAGATATAGGTAGAATAATACAGGGCTAATGGAAAGATATGATCAAGAGTTGTGTGGCATTCATCATCCCATTCCACAGGGCATTGTTCACAATGAAGCAGTCATCAATGTGGGATGTATCCAAAGGATGTCAATTTCTATGCTTGTGACTCTTCCAGTCTATCTCTGTTGCAACCTGCCGATGATACTCTGTGACACTTTAAGCTCAGTGGCCACTTCCTCCTGAGAACATCCTGCTCGAAGCCTCGCAATGGCTGTTGATAAATTGTTAGGTGTTGTCTTGGTCTCATGATGTCAAAATGTGAACAGTATGATGAGGTGGACTGTTTAAATACCAATTCTAACTGAACCAAGAAATGAATTGGGCGATTCATAGATCAAACACCTGTTTGAATTTTGCCATTGAGCTCTTTGTTAGAACAGCGAGTTGTGCAAAAAGTACTAAAACATTGAACAGTTCAACATGTGCATTCAAAGGTTTATTGTTGGTCACATTAAGTTAATCTGTAAAGGTTAGAGTGCATATTAGGTTCATACTGGAATTTCACTCATAAGCCAAACATCCCTAACTTTTTGTGAGTAGTGTATATTGACATCACTGCAAGCTGTTTGGGCAGAGAATGGCCTGCTGGAGTTCACCAGATCTGGCATTGACTGATACTGCTGTTCACTGCCATACCCTATATAATGGATACCCTACTATAATGGATCCAGCTGTTTTCTGGCATGAGTGCCAAGGTTCAGTTGGACACAAAATGTCGCATGTAGGCTTGAGCGAATTGAGCTTCGGATCATAGATTCAAAGTCGATCAATTAAAAAACTTTGTAATTATGTTTCTATACAACATTAAAATGTATAGGTTCCGTGTACCAAATCTTGGGCTCGACCTATATCCATCTTTAAATACATCTGAAAATCGGAATCCAAAGTTGGCTTCGGTACTAGTTGCATGCCACAGTTTTTGCCTGGTCAAAACCGGGCATTCATGCCAGTAAGTGGCCAGATCCCATTATGGTCTATGGGGTCCCATGGTGAATGGTATATTCCAGCAATGCCAGATCCGAGAAACTCCAGTTGTCTGTTCCCTGCCTGGACAGCCTGCAAGATATGTGAACAATGCATTAAATGCAATCAGTTAGTAATAAGAACTACACAATTGCCCCCAAAGTACATGGGACTGAGGTATTCTTGGATTCTGTCATTATGGTGATGGATCCACTCTGTCCTCAGGATATGCAGCTAGCCAATCCACAAATAGCCATCCCCCTGTGATGTCACAGCTAGGCAAAGCCCTATAAAACCCTTATCCCACGTGGTTGTCTGCAATTTCCTGTAAGCTTTGCATAGGGAAAGAATTGAAATGATGCTCATTCACTAGGCAAAGTGTTGCTGCAAAGTGCAAACTGTCAATAGAGATGCATCACAGTACAGTTCACCAACATTCATAGCTAATCCGTTCTGTACAGCAATACAGTTGTACATTATGAACACCACACAGTTGCCTGGGCTCCCAAAGAAACGAGCAGTGGCAAAAATGTTGCTGTAGTCGGCACAACTAGCAGCAGAAGCAAGGGAAGTGAAAGCTGTACTGGTATGGTTGACTCGCTCTTTACAATTATCTCAAGTTACAGATACACACAGTCAGCAATCGGTGGGTTCTTCTGACACCACGCTTAGTTGGCACGGCCCAAGAACTGCCTCTATGCCCACACCTGTCCGGAACCTGCCTCTTGTTTTTGCTGATCCTTCTGCTAGCCAAGTAATGATCGCTAACCATGATGACAGATGGTAGCACATGTTGTGAGAGGAGCAGCATGGGGACCGAGGTAAGTATAATCACCGTGAGGGGCCCGGCACATTGGGAAGGGGGTTATATAGTCTCGGATAACCCCTTTAAACTTTAGCTGGCATGGACTCTGATTCTGGCCTGCCAGGCTGCCTTAACGTTGAAAATAGGTAATCTCCAAAGTGATGTGATGTTGACCCGCATAGCAGACGTGGTGCATAGAGTTGGAGATGTGGAAGATACAGCAAGGAGCACTTCTGAACTGTCTGGCTCCTTCCTTGAAAAAGTCAAGATTTTACAGGGGAGAACAGATGATGCCAAAAAACAGAAACATGAGGCACAACATCCTTGGCCTTCCTGAGAGGACTGAAGGCACAGAAACAGAGGTTTTCTGCTGAAAGTTTAATAAAGTCGGTCTTGGCACCGCTGCACTTATCTCAATCCCAACCAGGCCGCTGCCTCCGGGCTCACCTCCACGTCCTTTTATAATGAAAATTTTAAACTACAGAGACCAGGATGCAATTCTGATGGCAGCCAGGAAAAAAGGGACTATCTCCTATGAAAACACTAAGATATGGTTTTACCCTAATTTCGCCACTGAAGTAGAAAAGAATAGGAGACAGTTTGTACAAGTCTGGGCCAAACTGCGTGAGCAGGGAATTCAATATGCAATGCTCTACCTGACGAGACTGCGAGTTCAAGTGGACGGGGAAACTCGCTTCTTCCAAACCACAGAGGAGGACACTCCTCGACCGCAAGGGAGGAGGCAGTTAATCTTTGTTTCTGTTTTTTTGTTTTATGCTCTTATTTTGTCTGTAGCTTTCTATTTTACATACCATATATGTGGGGTTATGGGAAATATAGCTCCCGCTGTTAAAGGGGTTTTCCAAGAATTAAAAAAAAGAAAATACTTTATTATCAATATATTTCCAAATACCTTTCAGACAAGTACGGATGTGTGGACAGTGAGGGGTTAGATTGGGTTTACGTTAGTATGAATGGATGTATGCATGGCGTTGCAGCGCAGCAGGTGGACATCATGGGATTTATAGCTTTAGGTCATCATTACGGCAACGTTTAAAATCATTGAATGTGAGAGGCCTGAACTGTAAAATCAAAAGGTCTCTGGTCTTTAATTATCTTAAGACTTATGCCCCAGAAATACTTGTTTTGCAGGAAACCCACCTGAGAGACCGCAAGGTACTTTCCCTTCGACGCTCCTGGGTGGGACAGTCCCATCATGCGACGTACACGAATAATGCACCTGGAGTATCCATCCTAGTCAGTAAGACACTGCCTTTTCATTTGAATACAGTACAGGTAGATCCGTACGGAAGGTTTATTCTTCTTTACAGTCTTATCCGAGGTAGTCCTGTGATTGTGATCGGAGTGTACGCTCCTCCACCGTTTTGTAGATCCCTACTAGATGAGATTATGGCTAGGGTGGCAATATATATATACTTTTTTGTCATCATTTTCTGAAATCCATATTTTTATTGTTTTTCTGGCAATGACTGTGTGGGGGCTTGGTTTTAGAGGGATGAAGTGACTTCATTCGTACCATTTTGGGGTAAATAGTACTTTTTGATTGTTTGAAATAACATTTTATGTGAGGCGAGGTGACTAAAAAATGGCTTTTCTAGCACCTTTTTATTCCTTCTTTATTTTATTCTCTTTACAACGTCCATGTAATATGGTGGATCTTGTAATATTTTTATAGAGCCAGTTGTTGTAGATGCTGCAATACTGAATATGTCTTTTTTTCATTTTAAATGGCTTGATGAGATTTTTTTTTTTTACTTAAAAGTAAATTTTTATAATATTTTTTTTATTTTTTTATTTTTTTTTTACTTTTGTAAAATCCACTACAGGACTTCAACTTTTAAGGGTCTGATCCCTGTTTAAATTCAGGACAACACATACTGTAATGTGCTGCATTTAACTATCAGCAATTGCGGACAAGAATACAACATATTCTTTTTTGCAGGGCACATGGTGCACTGTCCGCATCTTTTATGGTCCTATTGAAATTAATGGGTCCACATTTGTTCCGCAAAATTTCAGAACAGATGCGGACACAAATATACAGTTGTGTAAATGGGCCCTAACACTGACTAGTTGCCTACAAGACTAAGCCTGGGGGCTGGGCCCCATAGGCTTCCATAGCTGGCAAGCCTGAGACCTGTGTAAAGCCTGGGGTTGCCTTAGCAAGCTTAGCTGGAGCTGATGCTGTCAGAGAGGGTGCACCCTACCTCTGCAAACCCCTTACATGCCACGTCAGCATTGACTACTTACTGTATAAATGTACAGTGCTAGGCGACAATTCACTTCCCACAGCGCAGTACATATATGGTTGGGAAGGGGTTAATAAAAAGATACACAGGGTGAGGCACAAGTCTGGACAGACCCTTTTAACTGGTGTGATTTGTAGAAAATTGACTTCAGATGTGTGAAAGAATTAATTTGGTGGGAGGCTGCATTATTCAGTAGTGGAAAAGTTTTCGGCCATTGTTTTGAAATTCACAATATTGAATTCATCTCAGTTTTTTCCAATGGGAATTTCTGCCAGTTTTGAACTATCTTTACCTGTTTAGGAGTTGAGAGGAAAAGTCTCCTAAAGTGCTTTACATGACATGTTCCATGTGTCCACCATTCTAGCAGATACAGGTAGTTTAATCCTCTAAAACATTTAATCCAGTCTTTTTGAACATATTAAAGAATCGCAGGTGATAATTCTTCACAGCACTGTAGGTAAGAAACATCTCCAGAAGTTACAGGATACCATAATCCCCATCTTTGCTGAATGAAAACAGTGAGTTCTCACTAAGCACAGATGGGAACTTTCAACAGGTTGGTACACTTTGCTGTGGCTGTTCGGAGATTGCTGGATGAGCCCAATGTCACTGGATTTAACGCCTTTGGACTTTTATTTCTGGGGTCATTAGAAATCCGATATGTATGCAAGAAATATGCAATATGGCTCACCTGAGATGGAAATCTTAAAGTGCAATTAAGAAGTAACACCTGCGGTCCTTTAGTGTGTTCACGAAGACGTGATTAAATGTTTAACCATGTGCCTCTGGTAGAAGGGTGGACACATCGAACATGTTATATAAAACACTTTAGTATGGTTCAATAGTATTTTATTGAAGTTTTTCAGACAAAGGAAATTAAACAAAAATTATAACAGAAAACATAATGTCCTTGATTTATAATTAGTATTCCGTAAAGTGATACATCGTATAATGGAATATACTAAAATATCAATGTAATAAAGTGATAATACCTGCATATCAGATTAGAGCATAGGTCACAGGTTAGAATATATAGTGAGGAAGAGCAGTGGCAAATTGACTGGATAACCAGGGCAGCAGGTTGTTGTGAGCACCCATCTTGGATCGTAAAGTGGGGGCAAAGACCATCTCACAGTGCATGTGAGAGTTAACCGATTGCACAACCTCAGCGGCTGAGGGGTTCTGTGCCAGCTTCCATTGGTGGGCAATGGTGTTGCGAGCTGCACTTAGGATATGTAACTACCCAACATGACTTAGTAGGGATACCTGCTAATCCTATGCCCAGAATAGACAGTTCCAGGGTAAGAGTTGGACACTCTGCTGTACCATCCCTGGTAATATTAGTAATTTCAGTCCAGAAAGTACCCACAGATGGGCATGACCACAACATATGCATTGGGGTCCCTACCTCTCCACACCCCCACCAACATAAGGAGGAATAGTTAGGAACCATGTGGCCCAGTCTGTTAGGGGTCAGGTACCAAAATAGTTGGATTTTTCTTGCTTGCTTTACATGATTAACACATTTGGAGCACTTAAAAGGACCATTATAGGACTGTCCATCATTGAGCTATTGGGAAGGATTTCCCCAGTTCCTGCTCCCATTTCAACATGAATGACTGTTTGCACTCCACTTCAGGTGTTAATGGGCAGGAGTAAAAAAATAGATAACGTGGATCGTACTACTGTGCGAGTTTCAAAGAAAACGTTCAATGGTTTGCTCACATGTTGGAAAAGCAGGGGCGGTAGACGGCAGACCTGAAGGTATTGGTAAAATAATTTGTGTGGGAGTAGATATTTATTGTGCATCGCTGCAAAGTCCACATGGAAGGACTTCTCATATAGGCACCCAAACGTGTAAATGCCCTTTGACAACCAGATTGAGAGGGATATAGTAGAAATATGATATTCCAGAGCAGTTATAGGGAAGTCAAAAATCGGTACATGTAAGTGTGTCCCAGAGTCCAAAAAGCGGGACCAGATAAACATTGTGGTCTGCATGATTAGTAATGGCATTGAAAGTTGGAGACGCTTTATAGCGTATGCGGCTAGTACTGCTTTTAAGGATTGCTTCCTGGTGTAGGACTCTTCAATCTGGAGCCAGCGTTGAGGGGAGGATGGAGACCACCACTCAATCGCCTGCTCTGCCAGATTAGCTAGGTAGCATTTGTAAATATCGGGCACTCCTAGTCCTCCAAATCTAGGTGGGTGTAAAGCTAGTTTTGATATCATAGGTCGAGAGTTACCCCATATAGCTCATCAGGTCAGACTGAAGTTATGCAATCAATCGCTTAGATAACTGTGGGAGACAACTAAAGTAATATAGTATTTCAGGGAGGATTAGCATCTTTGCTGCATTGATGCGAGCGATCCAGGATAGGTTAACGTGGGACATTTTTGCATAGTCTCGTTTTAGATCAGCCCTTTAATTAAAAAAAATTATGGACAGTATGTCAGATACAGAGTGAGAAAGCTCCACCCCTAAATAGGTAAAGGAGGTCTCAGCCCACTGGAACTGATGTCTATTTTGTATCTGACCTCTGGTATCCTCCGACACATGGAAAGCCAACATTTCGGTCTTTTTAACATTTAGTTTATAGTAGGAGCAATGAGAGTATGTGTTAATAAGATGGGTCAGAGCATCTAGTGATTTCTTAGGATTTAAGATAAGGATGACATCATCGGCATATAATTCTATGACACGGGATTGAATGAATGAATGCCTGTGACCAAAGGGCTCTTTCTAATAAGCTCTGCCAGGGAAAAGATCAGAGGTGACAACGGGCACCCTTGATGAGTACCATAAGACAGTGAGACATAACCAGAGGCCAATAACCTGGCTGATGGCCTAGTATACAGGCCCATTATGGCCGATAGAATGGGTCCTTGAAGCCCAAACTTCGGTAGGACTTGATCCAGGAACCCCCAGTGTACTCTATCAAACGCTTTTTCAACAATTAGGCAAACAGAGCGTGGGGGCCCTGGACTGATCCGCCAGCTGAATAATATAGACTACGTGCCTAATACCATCTCTACACTGCCTCCCAGGAACAAACCCCACCTGGTCAATATTCACTAAGGAGGGCAGGAAAGCATTAATGCGAGTGGCCAGAATTTTAGCAAAAAGCTTAAGGTCTACATTCAATAATGATATAGGTTGGAAATTTGCAGGCTCATCAGGGGATTTACCTGGCTTGGGGAGTGTGACAACGGTAGCCATCAACATATCTGGGGGTATGTCTCCATTTGCAGCTTACTTAAGTAAAGAACCAGGTGTGACTGGAAAGTTTTGTAATAATTTGAAATGAAGCCTGGCGCCCTACCTAATGGGGTGGCTTTGAGATCAGATAGAATCTCTTCATCAGAGATAGGCCTGTTCAGAGACGTGATCTGTTCATCCGTGGCAAGGTTATCAATGCCAGAAAGAACTGAATGTCCTTCTGGGTAGATGGAGGGGTGGAGTCATCACTATGCAAATTGTATAGTCGGGCATAATATGAGGCAAACGTGTTTGCGATCTCCTGCAGGTGGGTGACCACCCAGGCATCGTAGTGAGGCTTCTCTATTCTAGCTTCCGCCGCTCTACGTCCAAGTTGGCGTGTGAGCAGCGTACCTGCCTTGAACACCATGTGGTAGAAGTTTGTCTTCATATGCCTCAATAATCCCTCGTGTTGGTACAGGAGAAGAGATCTCAGGTGCATCCTGAAGGACTGTACCTCTGCCAGCAAGGAAGGGGAAGGCTGAGTCTTATAGAGTTGATTTGCCTCCAAGTTTTAATAATGCCTCAGAGAGCTGACTTTCTCTATGCCTTTTGAGGCGAGCAGCTGATTGTAACAGTAGCTCCCTCATATATGCCTTATGTGTAAGCCACAAGGTTTTTATAGGAACATCTGGAGTGTTATTAAAGCCAAAGAACTATTTAAGTCAGGTACGTTATTCCTCTACACTCTAATCATTTTTAAGCACTTATGGGTTTAGCCTCCATTGCAGAGGGCCTGGTAGACCAATGTTAATCTCTAGGCTGATAGGTGCATGGTCAGACCAAGTAGTGTAACCCAATATCTGACTTGACTACCTTGTGTATTAGATCTCTCGAGACTTGAAAATAGTCAATGCGGGACTGTGATGAATGGGCTGATGAAATATAAGTAAAGTCACGCTCACTGGCATGTTGGTATCGCCAGATGTTTGTGAAATGAGTTATCTTTAAGAGTCCGCACGATGGTTGTATGATACAGTATGACAGTTTAAGTCCGCATTGACCAGGATGTTAAAATCACCATCTATGATCACTGCACCTCTCTCTACTTTCTGTATCTTTCTAAAGAGTCTGTTAAAGAAGGCTATCTGCTGAACACTGGGCACGTATACAGACAATAATGGAACCCCTCCCTCTAATAGAAATATTAAAATAACATATCGACCCGCAGAGTCTGTATTACATTGTTGTGAAGTAAATGCCACAGAAGATCTAATGCAAATAAAGGTACCTTCTTTATGCTTCTTGGCGGCTGGTGAATGAAAGATATGTGGGAAGCGATAGTGCACACATCTCTGTAGGTCTGGTTCCAGTAAATGAGACGCCTGAATCAGGGCAACATAGCATTTGGACTTGAGTATATCAGACCAAAGCTGAGTGTGCCTAAACGGTGAATTCAAGCCTCTCACATTATTAGAGTAGACCTTCAACCCCATGGTAGGAGAGTAGGTAAAATGCTATACACAGGCACCTGTTATACACAGCCACAGCATACGAGACATATCAACATACAGGTAGTTACATGCTCAGGATACGTTGCTAGGACCCGAGTCTCAAGGACAAGTACAAAAAAGAAAAAAAAAAAAAAAGAAAAAAAAAAGAGTCCAAAACTAAACAAAAAACAGTCCCAGTGGGTATAACTGGTGTGGCTAGGAGCCAACATAGTTGAAACAAGTAGCAAAAAGTGATGTTTATTCAAAGGGGTCTGCTCAGAGGATCTCCACGGAACAGATCAGACTGTGTGGCGGGATATTACAGGTCACTTGCGTGTCCCGTCCCTCAGGCACCCTACAGGAACAGAGCAGTGATCCAGCATTTTTTTCAGGTGACTTCTCATGTGATGGCAATCCTGTCTGGTTTGGAGGGAACATCTTTGAGCGGCTGTGGCAGATTACAAAGAAGCCCCCAGCTATGAAGTCTGCGTGCTGCATCTTGTGGGGTGAGGCAGACATGTTGGTTATCATCGTAGCATATACTAGCAATATGTCCCCATTGTCTAAGAAGGGAATAACCCTTTAAGGTTAGCCAGATCTTCTTCCAGCTCTTTATGAGCGTCAATCAAGGAGTTATGGGAATTAGCAAACTCCGCCATATTCCCTTCTACATGTGAAGTGTGCTCGCCAAAGCTCTTAAGTTTGCGCCTAAAGTTTGCACCTAAAAGGAGGCCCATCATGTCGTCTTTAAGGGAAGAGCGTAGGCTTTCTAGCATGGATCGCATGGTGCCCTCTGTTAACGGGTGAGAAGGCGACCCTGAGAGCATTGGCTCCTCCGTGCCAGGAGAAGTTCCGGATGATGAGGCAGGAAAGGCCACCGCTGTCTGTGATGACCCAATTCGGCCTGAACATGCAGCCATCAGTTTGGCAAAAAAACTCGATTTTTTTTCGAAGCCTGCCTCTTTCTAAGTTTCTCCATAATGCGGGACACTTCTGCTTGCTCTGGGTATACATGAGCCGCTTTTTGGGTGTCTAGTACAGAGTTAGCGAGTTAAGCAGCCGGTGCCATTAGCGTGCAGACCTAAAGCACTTTAGGAAACTCTGACCTCATTTAACTCCTAAACAGGTAAACATAGATCTAAACTGACACTTCCAGCGTGTTTCTAAGTAAATTCTAGCCAACACTGAAATGGTCTCATTCAATTAAGGCGCGGTCAGTCAGTGAAAACAGACTAGATAGAACATGTTGTATTGTTTGAGGTCTGTTATTCACTAGCTGAATAAAGATTCAGTCGTATTAATCGTTATCTATAAAATTAAATTTACAAAAAAAAAAAGATTCAGTCATCTTGAAATACAATATGTCTAGTAACTATCTACAAACTACTGCTGTGGGCAGTTGTGCTGTCTCCCTCAAAAGCGAAATGCATAGATAATGCCATACAGCTAAAATTAACATTAATAACCTAGATCTTCTTCCAGCTCTTTATGAGCGTCAAACAAGGAGTTATGGGAATTCGCAAACTCCGCCATATTCCCTTCTACATGTGAAGTGCGCTCGCACCCTGACCGGTGCTTATACATGGCTGGGATGAGCAAATACAGTTCATACAAAAAGTACAAATGTTAAGAAGAGGCATATCCAAATATCAAAAATATCCAAATATCAAAAAGAAAATATATCACTACTTAAAATAAAAATTATTCATACCAATAAGAATATAATCCCATCAATCATGACTCTCAATAATTCACTTTGAAATTCATTTTTAACATGGAAAACATTCAACTGTAACTCATCTTCAGAATCTTGTACACACAACTCTGGGTCCCATTTTTCTTCGACAATATCTAAAAGAAACATATGAAAATTAGCATGTTTATAAAATGTCCCTGAGGGTTTTTTTTTTCCAGACATTTTTTTGGTCTATTTTCTGGCACATCTGTTGAACGTACCTGTAAAATCGATGTAATCTGTAAGTACCCACTAAAGGAAAACTGTTACAATGAAAATGTAGTCCAATCTACACGCAGCATGTTATACATGTTATAAAGAAGGAGTAGTTGAACAGATACATACATAGTTTTGTGGGAAAATGATTTAGTAGTATAAATCTGCTCTTTCTGAGTCAAGTAGTCATGTGAAGAGTTATGGGAGAGCTGGAGTCTACAATGTAGTTGGGGTGGCTGACACATGGCTGGATTCTTCACACGACTGGCCTGTTAATATTCAGGGTTTTTACACTCTCTAGGAAAGAAAGATCCAATAGAAAAGGCGGTGATGTGTGCCTGTATGTGTAAAATTAAAACCTGAAAAATATTTGGTGTAATCTATAGACCCCTTAACATCGCAGAGGAGACAGAAGTTCAGCTGTTCTACCATAAAAAAGTGGGCTACACAGGCTGGTACAGTGGTCATAATGGGCGATTTTATCTTCCCAGATATTCACTGGGGTCATGGTTCTGCAACGGAGAGACAGTTCCAGTTTGTAGAAGCTCCCACTAGGGTTGATGCGCTGTTCGATCTGGTAATTTGTAACAATGCAGAGCTTTTTGGAAATGTTACTGTTCGTGACTGGAAAATAGCGACCACAATATAATTATTTTCACCCTGAACTACAAAAAACAAACTGTGGCTGTTAGAACAAAAACACAATTTTAAAATGGTCAAGTTCCCCGGGATGAGGGCAGCATTTCAGGGCATAGACTGGTATCTATTCTCACATAATAATACAAAGGATAAATGGAAGACGTTTAAATCCACACTGGGTAATTACACTGAAAAATTTATTTCTGTATAAGCTATTGTAAAAAAAAAAAAGAGGCAATAAATGACAAAAAAGGGCATTTAAAAATACAAATCTGAGGGTCAGCTGTAGACTTTAAAATATACAACGGGCATAATAAAATCTGCAAAAATTTAAAATTAAACGAAGGTTGCAAACAAGGGCAATACAAATCCCCCAAAAAATCTTTAAAAAGGACCTGTCACCACAAAATCCAATGCAATCTGAAAGCACCATGCCATAGAGCAAGAGAGGCTGATCAGATTGGTATATAGTTTTCTCAGAAATCCAGTAAAACCTGTAATTTATACATTTATATCTCTGCTTTTTCTTCCTCCTATCAGTACAGAAAGGAGGCATTATCAGTGATTGATAGCATTGTGTGTAAGTGTGTGCAAACAGAGATAGCTGTCAGTCACTGATAAATCCACCCCCTTCCATCCCTCCACCCTCCCGCCTGTACTGATAGCTCATTAAAGGAGGTGGAAAAAGCAAATATATTAGTATGTGACTGATAATAACATAAGTGATTACCAGCATGGGTTGACCAAGGACAGAAGTTGTCAGACTAACCTTTTTTAGAGATGAGTAGAAAACTAGACAGAGGGGTAGCTGTGGATGTAGTGTTCTTGGATTTTGCAAAGGCAGGTGATACTGTCCATCACAGATGTTTAATAGGCAAAATAAGGTCTATAGGCCTAGAAAATACAGTTTGGGAATAGATTGAAAACTGGCTGAAGGAGTATGTTAAGAGAGTTGGAGTCCTGGGTGATAGGTGGTGTACACCAAGGTTCAGTGCTGGGTCTTTTCTCTGACACTGTAGAAACCAGTGTCAGACAGCTGCTTCCAAGGCCAATAAGATAATGGGTTGCATCAAAAGAGGCATAGATGCCCGTGATGAGCAGGTAAAATAAACATAGTCCTGCCACTTTACAAATCACTAGTCAGACCACACATGGAGCACGGTGTACAGTTCTGGGCTCCTGTGAATAATGTAGACATAGCAGAGCTGGAGAGGGTTCAGAGGAGGGCAACTAAAGTAATAACTGGAATGGGAGGACTACAGTAGCCAGAAAGATTATCAAAATTAGGGTTATTCACTTTAGAAAAAACACGACTGAGGGGTGATCTAACAACAATGTATAAGTATATCAGAGGTCAGTACAGTCATGGCCAAAAGTTTTGAGAATGACACAAATATTATATTTTCACATGATCTGCTGCCCTCTGGTTCTTATGTGTGTTTGTCAGATGTTTTTATCACATACAGAAATATAATTGCAATCATATTATGAGTAACAAAAGCTTATATTGACAGTTAGAATGAGTTAATGCAGCAAGTCAATATTTGCAGTGTTGACCCTTCTTCTTCAGGACCTCTGCATTTCTCCCTGGCATGCTCTCAATCAACTTCTGGACCAAATCCTGACTGATAGCAGTCCCTTCTTGCACAATCAATCTTGCATTTTGTCAGAATTTGTAGGTTTTTGTTTGTCCACCCGTCTCTTGATGATTGACCACAAGTTCTCAATGGGATTAAGATCTGGGGAGTTTCCAGGCCATGGACCCAAAATCTCTATGTTTTGTTCCCTGAGCCATTTAGTTATCACCTTTGCTTTATGGCAAGGTGCTCCATCATGCTGGAAAAGGCATTGTTGATCGCCAAACTGCTCTTGGACGGTTGGGAGAAGTTGCTCTCGGAGGACATTCTGGTACCATTCTTTATTCATGGCTGTGTTTTTAGGCAAGACTGTGAGAGAGCCGATTCCCTTGGCTGAGAAGCAACCCCACACATGAATGGTTTCAGGATGCTTTACAGTTGGCATGAGACAAGACTGGTGGTAGCGCTCACCTCTCCGAATAAGCTGTTTTCCAGATGTCCCAAACAATCGAAAAGGGGATTCATCAGAGAAAATGACTTTAACCCAGTCCTCAGCAGTCCACTCCCTGTACCTTTTGCAGAATATCAGTCTGTCCTTGATGTTTTTTCTGGAGAGAAGTGGCTTCTTTGCTGCCCTCCTTGAGACCAGGTCTTGCTCCAAGAGTCTCCGCCTCACAGTGCGTGCAGATGCACTCACACCTGCATGCTGCCATTCCTAAGCAAGCTCTGCACTGCTGGTAGCCCGATCCCGCAGCTGAAACACTTTTGAGACACGGTCCTGGCGCTTGCTGGTCTTTCTTGGGCGCCCTGGAGCCTTTTTGGCAACAATGGAACCTCTCTCCTTGAAGTTCTTGATGATGCGATAGATTGTTGACTGAGGTGCAATCTTTCTAGCTGCGATACTCTTCCCTGTTAGGCCATTTTTGTGCAGTGCAATGATGACTGCACGTGTTTCTTTAGAGATAACCATGGTTAACAGAAGAGAAACAATGATGCCAAGCACCAGCCTCCTTTTAAAGTGTCCAGTGGTGTCATTCTTACTTAATCATGACAGATTGATCTCCAGCCCTGTCCTCATCAACACCCACACCTGTGTTAATGGAGCAATCACTGAAATGATGTTAGCTGGTCCTTTTAAGGCAGGGCTGCAATGATGTTGAAATGTGTTTTGGGGGATAAAGTTCATTTTCTAGGCAAATATTGACTTTGCAAGTAATTGCTGTTAAGCTGATCACTCTTTATAACATTCTGGAGTATATGCAAATTGCCATTATAAAAACTGAAGCAGTAGACTTTGTAAAAATTAATATTTGTATCATTCTCAAAACTTTTGGCCATGACTGTACAGTGATCTCTCCAATGATCTTTTTATCCCAAGGACTGTGACGGTGACAAAGGGACATCCTCTGCGCCTGGAGGAAAGGAGGTTTGTTCACAAACATAGAAAAGGATTTTTTTACGGTAAGAGCAGTAAGACTATGGAACTCTCTGCCTGAGGTGGTGATGGTACGTTCACTAAAATAGTTTAAGAGGGGTCTGGATGTATTTCTGGAGTGTAATATTACAGGTTATAGTTACTAGAGATGGGCTGTTTAACCAGGGAGTAATTCTAACTACCTGATTGGAGTCGGGAAGGAATTTTTTCCCCTAAAGTGAGGAAAATTGGCTTCTACCTCACAGGGATTTTTTTGCCTTCCTCTGGATCAACTTGGAGGATAACAGGCCGAACTGGATGGACAAATGTCTTTTTTCGGCCTTATAAACTATGTTACTAATTTATATATTTTTACTCATATCAAGGATTAATAGCACAGTTTCTATTTTTGCTGATAACACCAAGCTATGTAGTACTGTGCACTCTATGGAAGATGTCCAAAGACTACAAGTTGACTTGGACATTGAGTGTTTGGGCATCAACTTGGCAGAAGAGGTTCAATGTGGACAAATTTACACAGGCTAAGCTAGGTGTTCATAGGAACGGTAGTTAGCAATTATCTGACAGTGCCCAATTGTGTGGACACCTAACTCGTCATTTGCCAGCAACACAATGTGCTGTTTAAACAGCAATCTGTTGCTGGCAAACAATGAGTCTGTATGGGGACGAGCAATGGCATTAGCAATCACTCCTCCCCGTACTGTGGAGGAGATTGCTGTATATAAATGCAGCGGTCTCCTTCACTGACAAGTAGACGCTTGCCAGGAAGGAACACTTCCCTCCCAACAATAGTTCTGTATAAAGGGGCCTTTATGCATCTGGGAAGTAATCTCACGTAGATTCATCATATGTCCAAGAGGAAGTAACACTGGGAGAGTTACTTGTAGAGAAGGATTGGATGTATTTGTAGATCGTAGAGTAAATAACAGAATACAATGTCAATCAGCTGCTTCTAAGGCTAGCCAGATACGGTCATTTATTAAATAAGGCATGGACTTGCAGGACAGGGATGTAATACTACCACTTTATAAAGCTTTGGTGCGTCATCATCTGGAATATGCAGTTCAGTTCTGGGCACCAGTCCACAGAAAGAATGCCCTGGAGCTGGAAAATGTACAAAGGAGAGCAACAAAACTCATAAGAGACATGGAGGGGTCTTCGTTGAGAGGAAAGACTAAAATAATTAAATTGAGAAGCTATGTCTAAGGCTACTTTCAAACTAGCGTTTTTAAATTCCGGTATTGAGTTCCATCATAGGGGCTTAATACCGGAAAAAAACGCTTCAGTTTTGTCCCCATTCATTGTCAATGGGGACAAAACTGAACTGAAGACAACGGAATGTTCCTGAAAGCATTCCGTTCCGTCTTCAGACCGGAGAACAAACGGATCCGCCCTCCATTGATTTTCAATGGAGTTCAGGACAGATCCGTCATCACAGACAGACATACACACAAACACATACATACTTACATACTCCAGGCAGGCAGGCTGCACGTCTTCATGCCCAGGAGGCGCGCCGCTATGACTATTCCCTACTGCGCCCAGCAGAGGGCGCTGTGGGGAATCGTCATAGCTGCACGCCTCCTGGGCGTGAAGACGTGCAGCCTGCCTGCCCGGAGTATATAAGTATGTATGTGTTTGTATGTCTGTATATGGTACTGTGTGACATGTGTGGGGCCGGAACGCGGTTCCGGCCCCACACATGTTCCTGCGGCAGTCCGGATCCGACGGCACCCTTCACCTGCTGGATCCGGACTGCCGCTAGTGTGAAAGAGGCCTAAGAGGTGACATGATTAACCTATACAAATATATAAATGTGCCGTACAAAAAATATAGTGAAAAGCTGTTCCATGTAAAAACCCCTCGATAGAAAAGGAGGCACTATGAATGTGTGGAATAGTCTGCCTCAAGAAGTGGTCACAGCATGAACAGAAGGCATTTTTTTTAAAAAGGGCTTAGATGAATTCTTAAAAGTAAATGACATTAATGCTTCCGAAAATGTGTACAAGTCAGGGTCTAGCTCTCCATTTTTAAAATTCACATCCCACATAACCCTTGGTTGAACTAGATGGACTTACGTCTTTTCTCAACCATATTAAAGGGGTTATCCGAGTTATATTTATTGATGACCTATCCTCAGGATAGGTCATCAATATCAGATCTGCGGGGGTCCGACACCCTGTGCGAGTTTGCATACACAGTTAGCTGTCAGTCACTGATTAGTACTGCCCATTTGACAACTCAACTCGCAGGTCCGAATACTACGGGTGCCGCCGCGTTTGTTCTGCAATGCTCGGAACGCACGGCCTGGGCGCCCCATTGAAAATGCCCATACTTGTCCGCTCTTGCGGACAAGTATAGGGCATGTTTTATTTTTTTATGCGAAGCTGCGGAACAGAGCTGGCTCCATGCCGCAGCTGCCTGCTCTCATAGAAGTGAATGGGGCCGCATCTATTCTGCAATATTGCGGAATAGATGCAAACCCATTCACACGGTCATGTGAATGGGCCCTAAGACAAATAAAATACAAGTTTTACCAACTCTTTCCCCACAAAAATAAAAATCAATCCGCTGCTGCTGGTAGACTGCGCTGCACTTTAATGCAACTGTAGTGTACACTTTTTTTCCTCCAGACACTGTGCATGGAATAGCACAGTCTGCAGAAAATGAGAAATCCGACTGGATACCACCAGAGGCCGAAAAACACTTATTTGGCATCCGTGTAGCCAACGTGTATGGCTTTAGACAAAGGGAGGCATTTTAATTCTTACCCACTGAACTGGTATAAAGTATGCTAAACTATATACCTGGGAAAGAAAAATCTGTATAGCTCTACCGTATTTACATCCTGAGAATGCAGATACAACTATATGTGGCTATTACTGGTGCAATAGGCCAGAGCACCAGGCAAAAGACCATGGACATGCTTAAATGGGTTATCCATTCCTATAAAAAGCCTCCCAATATGCTGGGCCCCTCACACTGAATATACCTACCTGGGTACTCGCACCGCCGTGCATGGATGAAAACATCTGGTGTCGGGAGGAGAAGCCAATGGCTGGCGGTAATGGGAACGAGCCTCCCTAGCGTCACCCGCGATGCTAGGGAGGCTCGTGGGGGGGGCATTGGCCGGATGTTTTTATCCATGCACAGGGAGAACCAACAGCGGCGGTGCTGAGACCAGGAGTGGGGCAGGGAGCAGGGACCCAGGTAAGTATATTCAGTGTGGGGGGCCCAGCATATTTGGGGGATTTTTATAGGATTGGATAACCCCTTTAAAGGTTGCAGTGATGAACAGAATACTAAAAAAATGAACAAGGATTCCACTGGAGAACAGCTTCATGTTTTCGTATTGCTTAGTACTTAAAGCTTACTATAAAACTAAAATGTTAAGTAGAAGAATTTGAAAAAGAACGTGGGTCTTGTATGTAGGTCTTATATACATACTGTAACTAGCAGTCTATTTCAAATTATTCATTTTAAAAGACTGTCCAATTTAAAAGGGACTGTCGCACTAAAAATATTCTTCAGTTTTCAAACCAGCACTTTGATCTGAATACTTTTGTAATTGCATGCAATTAAAACTGTTGTATAGCCACGAGTTAGTCAATAAAATAAATATGTATAGCATACCTCCCAACTTTATAAATGAACAAAGACGGACAAATTGTGCGGCAGGCCACGCCTCTAACTCCACCCAAAACATAACTATACACCTAATCCCACCCTGTCCCCTTACTGCCCCACATAATTATTCCCAAGTTATGTGCCCCCATTAATATGCCCAGCTGTGCCCCCCATTAATAAGCCCTGGTTTGTGCCCCCAGTAATATGCCCTGTTATGTGCCCCCATTAATATGCCCAGCTGTGCCCCCAGTAATATGCCCAGATGTGCCTCCAGTAATATACCCATATTGTGCCCCCCAGTAATATACCCATATTGTGCCCCCCAGTAATATGTTGTGCCCCACAGAAAGTTAAAAAAATAAACACCACATACTTACCTGCTTCCTAGCAGCAGGACATCAGCTGGTCTAGTCTGGAGGGGGCGGAGCCAAGGCTGACTGCTAGCCGGCCCTGCCCCCCACCGAGACCAGAGTTATGGAGAGCGGCAGGGGGGACAGGAAGGATGATGGATGAAGCAGCGAGCCGATGCCGGCTCTCTGCTTCATCACAATACAGACAACTGCCTCTGCGTCTTATGGACAGCAGGACAGCCACCGCAATATGGGACCGTTCAGCTAGATCTGGGTCAGTTGGGATGGGTATGGTATATTGCTACCTGCACATGCTCAGTTTCATCCTTCAATTGCCTCCTGAGCTGTGTTAGGGAGAAAAGACATCCCTCCTTAGCTGCAGCAGAAAAGCCCCTCCCCTTGAACTGCCAGCTTGATATATATCTAGCAGAGCAACGAATTCGGAGATCTCTGGACCCATGTGAGGTACAGGGCTGGTTCTATCTTCGTTAAAGAGAATGTAATGTACTATATGACCTTTGCTGACCCCTACCGTTCATCTATCAGTATTAAGGGGGGTGGACAATGTGGTTATGTTTTTGTTACGTACAGTACATTTATTTTTGGACAACAGGACCACTGTGCATGCATTGTTCTTTGATTTCTCTAGTGTGTTTAATACCTTACAGCCACTCTTACTACGCAAGATGATGACTGATATCAAGGTCGAGGAGAGGATGATAAATTGGATAAATAACTACCTGTCAGACAGGCCACAGTTTGTACAGATGAGGGCAGCAGTGTCAGGCAATTTATTGAGCAGTGTAGGTGTTTCTCAGGGAACTGTGCTGTCGCCCTTTCTTTTCACATTGTATACTGCAGATTTTCCGTATGAATTCTTGGATAACTTAGGGGGGGGCCGATATATAGGAAGTTGGTGTTGGATTTTGTAGAGTGGTGCCAGGCTTACTACCTACAACTAAACAAAGAAAAAGAAGGAGTTGGTGGTGAGTTATAGCAGGAGAAATATGTGGGTTAGAAAGTGGAGCAGGTGAAGAGTTACAATTATTTGGGGGTCCACTTGGACAGCAAACTAGACTGGAGGGGCAATACGGAGAGGGTTTACAAAAAGGGACTGTACTACCTACTAGGGTTGTCATGGGTATCGATATTTCGATACTGAATAGATACTTTTATACCAGTATCGATTCGGTACCGGGATTTTCTATTTTGCGATACCTTTGGCAGATAAAATAAAAAAGTCTCTTACCTGTCCTGCGCCACGGCTCCACTCCGCGTCCGGCGCTCCTCTGTCATCTCTGCCCGCGCTGCACTGGCCTGACCGCGTACAGCGTCAGGACGTAGTGCGCGCAATCTGACCTGACGCTGCACGCAGTCAGTAAACAGTGTAGTGCCGGGAGGAGAAGACACAGAGCGCCGGAACCGGAGCGGAGCCGCGGCGCAGGAGAGGTAAGAGACTTTTTTATTTTATTCTAATGGGGGCAGAATGGGCTGATGTGAGGTCTGATGGGGGCAGTGGGCTGATGTGAGGTCTGATGGGGGCACAGTGGGCTGATGTGAGGTCTGATGGGGCACAGTGGGCTGATGTGAGGTCTGATGGGGGCACAGTGGGCTGCTCTGAGGTCTGATGGGGGTACAGTGGGCTGCTCTGAGGTCTGATGGGGGTACAGTGGGCTGCTCTGAGGTCTGATGGGGGCACAGTGGGCTGCTCTGAGGTCTGATGGGGGCACAGTGGGCTGCTCTGAGGTCTGATGGGGGCACAGTGGGCTGCCCTGAAGTCTGATGGGGGCACAGTGGGCTGCCCTGAAGTCTGATGGGGGCACAGTGGGCTGCTCTGAAGTCTGATGGGGGCACAGTGGGCTGCTCTGAAGTCTGATGGGGGCACAGTGGGCTGCTCTGAAGTCTATGGGGCAAGTGGGCTCTGAGTTGGGGGCACAGTGGGCTGCTCTGAGGTCTGATGGGGGCACAGTGGGCTGCTCTGAGGTCTGATGGGGGCACAGTGGGCTGCTCTGAGGTCTGATGGGGGCACAGTGGGCTGCTCTGAGGTCTGATGGGGGCACAGTGGGCTGATCTGAGGTCTGATGGGGCGCACAAATTTTTGGGTGTTTTATTTTTTCGGCGTGGTATCGAATGGTATCAAGTATCGCAATACTTTTTCTTGGTATCGAAATCGAATCAAAATTTTGGTATCATGACAACCCTACTTCCTACTGAAACTAAGGTTGTTTAATGTGTGCAGCAGAATGTTAGAAATGTACTACCAGTCTGCTGTGGCAAGAACCATCTTTTTCACAATCATATGATGGAAGTAGTACGCGGGTGGCTGACACTAATAAACTCAACAAGCTTATCAGGAAGGCAAGTTTGGTTGGTGGTTGCCATCTAGACATTTTTGAGGAGGTAGTGGAGGAAAAAATTCAGAAGAAGTGTATGACGATTATGAACAATAATGCACACCCATTATATGAGCTATTTATGAAGCAGAGGAGCACCTTCAGTAACCGTCTAATCCTACTAAAGTGTAAAAAAGAAAGATACAGGAAATTGTTTGTGCCGACTGCTATGGTAATTTACAACTACCTAAGTGAGAAATCCTTCAAGTGACTGTATGTAACTAAAGTGCTGGATGAAGGTGGTGCTGTGGATATTGCCTACCTGGATTTCAGTAAAGCTTTCAATATGCTTCCCCATAAAGAGCTGATAGAGAAGTTATCAAAAATTGGACTTAACTCCTGGATAGTTCAGTGGATCTGCAGTTGGCTGAAGGACAGATACCAGAGGGTTGTTGTTAATGGAGTGTATTCTGAGCAGAGGCTGGTTACAAGTGGGGTGCCACAAGGATCTGTTCTGGGTCCTGTTCTGTTTAACATGTTTGTAAGTGACATAAGGGACGGCTTGGTAGGGAAGGTTTGCTTGTTTGC
This sequence comes from Rhinella marina, assembly GCA_900303285.1. NCBI lineage: Eukaryota > Metazoa > Chordata > Amphibia > Anura > Bufonidae > Rhinella > Rhinella marina. The sequence goes on along the minus strand of ONZH01005350.1, from coordinate 199,308 downwards.
TGATGACACAAAAGTGTGTAATAGGGTTGATGTTCCAGGAGGTGTCTGTAATATGGAGAATGATTTATCTTTATTAGATAAGTGGTCAAAACAATGGAAACTGCAGTTCGATATTTCCAAATGTAAAATAATGCACTTGGGGAGAAGAAACCCTCTATTTGAGTATTGTATTGGCAGTTCTGTGCTAACAAAGACCTCAGAAGATAAGGATTTGGGGGTAGTCATCTCTGACAGCCTCAAAATGAGTAACCAATGGAACCAGGGGGTAGGGAAAGCAAATCGTAGGCTTGGCTGCATAGCTAGAGGTATAACAAGCAGAAAGAGGGAGATTGTGATCCCTCTTTATAGAGCTCTAGTGAGACCACATCTGGAATACTGTGTTCAATTCTGGAGACCTCACCTGCAAAAGTATATTGCTAAAATAGAACGGGTCCAAAGAAGAGCTACAAAAATGGTGGAAGGTCTAAAGCATAGAACTTATCAAGAAAGACTCCGAGTTCTTAATATGTATACAAAATGGGTATATGGTGGCTCACCTCTATTCAAATGATGGATTTGGAGGTGCTTCTATCTAGTGACTATACCCGTAGTCACTTGGTGGTTGAATTTAAAATATAAATGAATTAGATGAGCACACTCCTTATCTGTTTTGCATAAACATAGAAGGACTGAATAGCAGTTAAATAAATAATTTTTAATTATATAAACAATAAATGAACATAAAACAAGGAAATATATAAAAAAAATAGAAAAAATATAGAAAAAAGCAAGCACGGACAAGAATAGGCATTCTCTATATGTCGCTAGCCATGTGCGGATGTGGATTATTGTTGTTTTTTTTTTTTTTAAGAAGCTCTGAAGAAATCTCTCTCTTCTACATTGGAATTTCATATCACTACTTTACTCTTCCTGATTGTAGGTCTGGATGTTACAAATTAATGACAAGAATGGTGAGCAAATCTCATTTTTCTGTTATAATTTTGCAAAGTATTTATTTTTACCTTTATTGCTACCATCTTTCGTTCTGGACTGTGGCCCATGTAGTTTTCTGAATTTCTGTGTTGTAATGTACATGGATTTCAAAACAGCAACATAGGCTATGATAGGTAGTTACACAGGCACTCTACCCCAAGTGGGAAGAAGCTATAAACTCATGAAAAACCCCTTTTTAATATTAAAAAAAAAAAAAATCATAAAAATCACCTCTCGCTCCAGTGCCATTTTATGTGGTGCAGCGCAGGTCTTCCTGATGCCGTTTGTAAACAAAGCATCAGACGAGATGCAAGTATACTTGTGTACACTGTAGCCAATCAATGTCCTCAGCAGCAGGACTAGGATGACTGGTAGGTGCCCACCTAGGGTGCCACCACACTGTACATAATGAGGGGCACAATCACAGTTGCAGCTGCAACTATTCAAACTTGTAGGCCTAAGGCCATTAGGGACGTGGCCAGTGGTGTTGCCAGATTCGGGGCCCGGGGCCCTGATGTTTTTTCCCAGGCCCTGAATGTCCTGCCTGCCAGATAGATACAATTGTATTGCCGTCTTCTGGATGGCGATACAATTGAATCGAAAGCACTGCAACAGATGAAGGACCTGTGGTGACATCACAGGTCATATGACCAGTAAAACAGGAAGGTATGAAGGAACTGCAATGATGTCACCATCAAGTGACCAGTGCAGGAGAGGATGGAGCTGAAGAGGAGAAGACCTTAGTAAAATGAAGCTTAGTAAGTGAAGAGATAGGCAGAGCAATGGTGGGAGTTGTAGTTAATGATCTGCACCTGTATGTTAGGGCTAAAAAGAGGGATGTTATTTATATGGAACTGTGTGTTAGAGGTGGCAGGGGAGGAGGTCATGTTATTTACATGGGGCTGTATGATGGAGGGGGCTGGGGGAGGTAGTGATGTTATTTACATGGCATTGTATGTTGATGGCGGCTGTGAGAGGAAATGATGTTACTAACATGCATGGGCGTAGTTATAGGGGGTGCAGAGGTAGCAGTCGCTACCGGGCCCAGGAGCCTGAGGGGGCACAAAGACCCTTGTGCCACATAAGACACCAGTATTATAGAAAGTACATGCAGGACAAGTTACACCTCTGGCTGGAGGGAAGGGGTTAGGTCAAGAATTTGGCATGGGGGGGTGCCCTTTCAATTTTTGCCTCAGGCAGCACATGAAGACTATATGCTCCTCTGCTCCTGGAGGGAAGGGAGGCCCAAGCTTAAATCTTGCACCAGGGCCCATGAGCCTTTTGCTACACCCTTGCTTACATGGGACTGTATGTTGAAGGCAGCTGTGGGAGTGAGTGATGTTATTTACATGGGATTGCATGTCAGTGGGGGCTGGGAGAGGGATTGATGTGTTTTTACGTGGGACTGAATATTACAGGGGTCTAAGGGAGGGAGTGATGTTATTTACATAGGACTGTATGTTGAAGGCAGCTGGGGAGAAAGTGATGTTACTTACATGGGACTGTATTTTGGAGGGGGCCAGAGAGATGGTGTAATGTTATTTACATTGGACTCTATGGTGGGGGGAGGGAAATAGTGTTATTTACATGGGACTGTATGTTGGAGGGGCTGAAGGTAGGGGAGTGATGTTGCTTACATAGAACTGTATTTTGGAGGGGGCAGGAGAGATGGTGTGATGTTATTTACATAAGACTGTATGGTGGAGGAAGGAATATAACTACAGGGAGCACTGCAAATCCAGGGGACATTATAGGTGTTCTTATTACTACTGGGGGCTCTATAGGAGAGACTTCTAGATCTGCCTTATTTCTACTAAGAGCACTATGGGGGGCCTTATACACATATATATATATATATATATATATATATATATATATATATAGGTCTGTAGAGAGCTTTATTACTATTGGGGGAACAATAGGGCATTCTTATTTCTAACTCCAGAAAAGAAAAGATGAAGAGCGGCACTCACCAATGTAGTCGATGCTTTATTCAAACTTCGGCAAGTACATCAAAGTACAGGAGCAAGCGGCGTACTCTCACAAACATAACAAGGGTGACGGCCGTTTCGCGCACCTTGCGCCTCGTCAGGCCCTTTGCGTCACAGATCTCGTGACCTCTTACCTTTTTAACCCCATCGTTGCCTCCGCGCTTGCGCGGTACTGCAACCTCAGGTAAGTAAAAATGTTACGCATTGTGCATTAAAAACAAACATAATCACACATTATAAAAACACCCCTAGTTCATTCCTATCATTTAGACTGGCCGGTCCCAATGCCTCGGTCTTCAAAATCCACCTAGATTCTTTCCTTAATAGATATTTATGCCTGTCTCCACCATGCGGTAACGCAGGTACCGTTTCTAGACCAATGAATCTCAGAGCTTCTTGATCACTATTGTGGCATGTCCTTATATGCTCAATCAAACGAGGGCAGCCCTTTCCAGTATCTATAGATGCGGCATGTTCCCTGAATCTCTCAAAAAGACATCTGATAGTTTTTCCGATATAATAACTCCCACAATCGCAGAACACCATATACACTACATATTTAGTTTTACATGTAATTAATTCACGGACACTATGCTCAATTTTTCCTATTTTCACATATTTCAATTGACCATTATATTTGCAGTACGCGCAATTGCCGCATCTATAATTACCTTTGGGCAACCCTTTTTCCAACCATGTTATATTTCTATCTTCTTTAAACCTACTGTTCACTATTTTATTCCTTAAGGTGTGAGTCCTTCTAAAAGACACCATTGGCCGGGGATCAATAAGCTCTTTGAGGTTATCATCCTCCCTAAGTATATTCCAATTTTCTTTTATAATCTCTTTGATCCTATTGGCCATAGGGCTATAATTGAAAGTAAAGGGGCAGACTTTAGATCTACCTCTCTTATTCCCATCACATTTATCCTTCCCTGCCAATAGATCCTCTCTTTTCATTTTTTTTAACTTTGGTTAATGCTCTATTCAACATATTAGGGGGGTATCCTCTACAAATAAGCCTTCTTTTTAAGTCATCTGCTTGTATTGCAAACTCCTCCTCACTACTATTGATCCTTCTGAGTCTAATAAATTGTCCATAAGGGACTGCCTTCTTTACACTACCAGGATGGTAACTCATGTAGTGTAGAAGTGAGTTAGTGGCAGTGGGTTTGCGGTATCCGCTCACCCTCAAACTTCCCTCCGCCACTTCTACCGAGACGTCCAAGAATTGCAATTTCTGGTCTCCAAAGACATGAGTAAAGAGCATATTCATGTCGTTGGATTGATTTAAGTAAGACACAAAATTGTGAAATTGTTCTTCATTTCCTGACCACACGATGAATACATCGTCAATGTATCTTAAATAAAGTTGTATACAACGGAGGAAGGGATTATTAACAGAATACACAAATCTATCCTCAAACTTAGCCAAAAAGATATTCGCAAAAGTACAAGCAACCGGCGTCCCCATGGCCGTCCCAAATCGCTGGCGGTACCACGTGTCCCCGAACATGAATGTATTATTTTTCAGTATTAATTCCAACACCTCTCTGACAAAACTAACAAAGGTTACGGATTTATCAGTGCCTGATAGAATCTCACCTACTATTTCCATACCTGCATCCTGAGGGATGCGTGTTTATAGGCTTTCAATGTCCAAGGACACCAAGCTGAGTCCCTCCCTCCACTGGAACGAATCCAGTGTCCGGAGGAAATCAGCGGTGTCCTTAACATAGGACGGAGTTTTGGCTAATAATGGTCTCAGTAACCAATCGATGTATCTAGATAAATGTTCGGTGACAGACCCTATACCCGCCACGATCGGACGGCCAGGGGGACGCTCGGCGCATTTGTGTATCTTAGGCAGAAAATACCATGTAGGTTTAATCGGGAACAAAGGTAATAATTTCTCAGCCTTTTTTTGGATAATATATCCAGTTCAACATATTTATGCAATAAGCCCCTCACCAGAGACTGCACTTTATATGTCGGATCTCCATCCAATCGCTCATATACCTCCTTGTTTCCCAATTGTCTACATGCTTCTTCTTTATAATACTCCTTCGACATCACCACCACATTGCCCCCCTTGTCCGCCGGCTTTACAACTAAATTACTAGCATTTTGAAGCCATCTAATGGCTTTCTCTTCTTTACTACTCAGATTGGATTCATCTATGGGATAGATTAACGATTTCACATCCCTCAGAACCTTTTTACAGAAGGTATCAATGCTACCGCCGGCGGGCAAGGGGGGACAAAAAGTGGAACTCATTCCTCCTGTGAACACAATATCCTCAGAGGGTTTCAATGATGCCTCCCATCCGGCCAGAAATTGCAAGCATTCCTTCTCTTCCTCATTAAAGTTAGATGACATACTGAACCCTAGAGGACCAATAGTAGTGGGCACTTCAGCTTCTTTCACTTGGATTCTTTCTGGGGATTTGCTATTATATATCTTACGCAGATTTAATTTACGAGTTGCTTTAAATAAATCAATTTCAAATTCTACCTGATCAAACTTCTCCACCAGACAATTCTTATTTCTACTGGGGGCTCTGTAAGGGTATTAATACTGGAGGACTCCTACTAATGGGGGCACTCTAGATGGGGATTACTATTGGTGGGACTGTGAGAAGCACTATTACTATGGGGGCACTTCAGGATAGTATTTGGGGGTATTGGGTGGCACAGCAAGTAGCAGGATAACACTGTGGGGACTCCAGGTTGGGAGATGATGATAGAAATGTGAGGAATCCAAGATGTCTGTGACACACTCTGCACAGGGAAGGCATGGCTGAGAGAAGTTGTCTGGACCGAATGGAGAAGATGATGACAGAGAAGATCTACATCAGAGGAGATGTCACCTGGATGCTCGGGATGTGCTGCTGTATAGTGAATACAGCAAAATGTGGTGGGGGGAGGCGGGTGTTGACTTAGAGAACTGGGCCACATTCATTGGGGATTGGGCCCCGGATCTTTTGAGACCCTAGCAACGCCCCTGGACATGGCACAGATCAGACTGTGGCCTGCATTATAGATGGCGGTGGAGAAATGGGAATGTGTTAAGGCTACTTTCACATCAGAGTTTTCCTTTCTGGTATTGAGATTTATCATAGGGTCTCAAAACCAGAGGAAAACACTACTATGTGCTACTGCCTTCATAAACAGCTGATCGACAGGAGTCCTGGGTGTCAGACCTCCACCGATTGTTAAAAACCCTCAGAAAACCCATTTAAATCACTAGATGTCACCACTACGGGGGGCACCGAGGGGGGGGGGGGCGTTATTAAATATCTGGTACTACAGAGGGGGGACATTATCTACTGGAGGCACCAAGGGTGCAGCATTATATATACCTGACACTGGGGGAAGAATTATACTAGTACTAGGGGTGGAACTACAGGGACAGACATTATCTACTGGCATTACAGGGTGCATTATATATATATATATATATATATATATATATATATATATATATATATAAATAAATAAATATATTTATTTAGTGAGAGAGTTAAAGAGAGAAAATTGGTTAAAAGTATGAGCACCCAGTTTGTGACCTGTTTACATAAAACGCAGGAAGAAAGTGTTTATACTTGCAATTTAAATCGCCACTGACACAGGGCAAAGCTAATAGTATCTAACTGTAGTGCTTTCAGTGTGTGGTCTGAATCTTAGTACTGAGACAAAGTAGCAACATTACAATTATAATTTTGCCAAATTGCTTAAACACTGTATCTAAACCAAGCTACTATTAAGGGTTGGTTCAAATCACTTTTATGCCTTCATTTGACGTATAGGTTACAAAAAAAGAACACAAAAATGCAGCACACCATGTTCTTGTATCCTGCACAGTCTGGTAAAAAATGTCTAATTTCTTTTACAATGGTAAAAAAAATAATATGGGCTCCGTCCTACTGTAAAATGCATGGCCTCCGTGGAGGTGTTTACAAAGTTGCAGCAAATATCACATGACTTACTTCGCCTCGCCTCTATCATGTGTGACTTTGTTTATTTGCATAAATTACTTTATCAAAATACTAAGCCGAACTCGACTTTGTGCCTCATTAAAAGAAGCAGATTCCGCTTCGTTTTCAAAAGGTACAAAGAATGCTGCTACACTGAAAGCTTCCAGGAGCACAGTGGTTTCCATAATTCTTAAATGGAACAAGTTTGTAACAGCCAGGACTCTTTCCAGAGCTGGTCTCCCAAGCAAACTCAGTTATCAGGAGAAGGGACTTCGTAAAACAAGTCACCAAAAACCCAATGGTCACTCTGGCTGAGCTCCAAAGATCCTGGGTGCAGATGGGAGAAACCTCCATAAGGTCAACCATCACTGTAGCATTCCACAATCTGGGCTTTATTAAAGTGGCCAGAAAGAGGGATTTTGTCCATAAAATACAAATAAAAGTTTGCAATCTGATGAAACAAAGATTTAATTTTTTGGCCTCAATTCTAAGCCTCATGTTTGAAGGAAACCAGGCAGTGCCCAATAATATCCCTACAATTAAGTATATGCTGTTGGGGTATTTTTCAGTGGCTGGAAATGGGAGAATGGCCAGAGTTTAGGAAAATCTGAAAGGAGCAAAGTACAGAGATATTCTTAATAAAAACCTGATCCAGAGTGCTCTGGACCTCAGACTGGGTTGAAGGTCCGCCTGACAACAAGACAATGACCCTAAGCACACAGCCAAGACAACAGAAGTGGCTTAGGGATAACTCTGTTTATGTCCTTGAATGGCCCAGCCAGGGACATCACTTGGGTCCTATTGAACATCTCTGGAAAAACCTGAAAATGGCTATCCACCGACGGTCCCAATCCAACCTGAGAAAGCTTGAGAGGATCTGCAGAGAAAAATGGCAGACAATCCCAAAATGCAGATGTGCAAACCTTGTTTTTAATATTTCAAGAAGGCTGGAGGTTGTTATTGCTGCCATGGGTGCTTCAAGTACTGAATAAAGGGTCTGAAGCTGAATAGTTATGTTAATGCAATATAACGTTTTTTTCTTTTTAATATCAAATCAGCAAAGATTTCAAACATTTTGTTTTCACTTTCTCTTTATGAGGTATAGTGCAGAATGATGGGGGGAAAACTACAACTTTTTTTCTTTTGTTGCAGAAGGCAGCAACACGTGAAACAAAATGTGAAAAAGTTAAAGGGTCTGGCTACTTTCCGAATTAACTGCATCAATTCCAATGCCTTGTATACAAATCTGTGTGTAGGGGGGACAACCGCTTATGCTTAAACTAAGCTAGGTTGCCATCCTTCATGTATTTGCTGAGATATAAAAATAGCTGCATACTTTTGGAAGTCACAGTAAACATCTCCATCTCCGATTTTTAATTCTTGTCTGAACCAAGTAGAATTAAAGCAAGTGTAAAAATAAAAAAAGTCAGGCAAGTCGAAATGCTTCAAATTAATTAGTGAAGAGAATATACAAATAAGCTTTTAGAAAGCTCTGCCTCTAATGCCACCAGATGTAAGATAGCTATCCTACAAGTATTCAATGTTAAACCTTTTAAATAGGCCTTGAAACATGACTTGGATAATTATTAATCTGGTGGTATTACAGCAAGAGCTTGCTAAGAGCTTATTTGCATACCCTCTTCCTCGAATTCCAGAGGAGCAGTGCATGGCCTATAACTTATCACGCTAATTAGGCACTGTCCATAAGGGGATACAGTACGGCCTGAATTCAAATGGGGCCCAAATCTTACCAACCATAATAATAATTTTCATTAGTACAACATATTAATAAAATTATTAATAAATGAGGCCCAGTGTCCATTTAAAAAGGTTTTGACTTTTGTCTAATAATGAAATTTTTGAAAATCGTACAATAAAAAATCCTGTATACCTTGATAAATAAGTCTGTTGACAGAAAGCACTGTCAGCCTCTGTAGTCTCTGCACAAATTCTGATTCAGAAGCTCTTATTGGATTTTCTTGACTCATTCTTCTGTGCATCAGTTCTGTAAGCTCACTGGTTGCAAATGAACGCATAGTCATCAAGAGAGGGTCTGACTGTGCAAATGATAACTTTTGTGCACCTAGAAAAAAAAAATTGTAAAACTAAATAACTAATATTTAAATTATTTCTTGAATATTTATAGTTTTTCAAATAAAGAAAACAGACATGGTATCCTAGTATACATCATGTTGCTTAAAATTACTGGATAGTCTAAAAAAAAACCAAAAAAAAAAAAACAAAAACTTCCATATATTCTACTTATCTAAAGATATACCGTACTTCTTTTTCTTCTCCTTAAAGGCAGAGCTTGTTACGAGCTCACTTGCATCCCTTTTTCTTTTATAGGTCTGTATATATATACATATATATATATATATATATATATATATATATATACATACATACATATATACACATACACACACACACAGTACAGACCAAAAGTTTGGACACACCTCATTCAAAGAGTTTTCTGTATTTTCATGACTATGAATATTGTAGATTCAGACTGAAAGCATCAAAACCATGAATTAAGACATGTGGAATTATATACTTAACAAAAAAGTGTGAAAGAACTGAAAATATGTCTTATATTCTAGGTTCTTCAAAGTAGCCACCTTTTGCTTTGATTACTGCTTTGCACACTCTTGGCATTCTCTTGATGAGCTTCAAGAGGTAGTTGTAACAGGAATATGTATTTTATGGCTGTGTACAGTGTGAAGGATTAGGGCCTAATGATGATAACCATAAAAAGTTATGGATGTTTGTGTGTGTGTGTGTGTGTGTGTGTGTGTGTGTGTGTATATATATATATATGTGTGTGTATATATATATTATATATATATATATATATATATATATATAAAATGTATTTGTGTGTATAAATGCTTTACTAGCTTATGTGGGCCATTGCATTTCTCAGAAGTGGAGATTCCATGCCTTTAGAAACAGATATGCTATAGAGGTATAGAACCCCCTTTCTTCTATGTCTATCTAAGCCAGATGGGGGGAGGTTGTAAAGACAGACTATACATTGAATAGCAGATAGCTTTCAATGGGGGGTATACCTTGAGCAGACGGCTTTCCATGAGAATGGGCCACATTAACCCGATTAAATGCATGAGAAAGTCCCTTAAGGCCCTTTTACACGAGCCGATTATCGTTCAAATAATCGTTCAAACGTTCGGATTTGCACGATTATTGTTGCGTATAAACACGGGTAACGATTTAACGACGAACGAGATTTCGTTCGCTTCTCGTTGATCGCATCTTTTGTCCCGGCAATAAATTAATCGTTCATCGTTCGCAAAATCTTCCAGTTTAAACGAAAATCGTTTAGTCGTTGGCAGATGGTAATGGTAATGCTTATGGCAAGGAGCAAGGAACGATCGTAATAACGATTATAAAACGACCGAAAGTACGAAGATTGTGAACGACTTCTCTTTCAGTGTAAACGGTATTTACATTGCATCGTTCGATCGTTCATCTACGATCGCTAATACGATTTATCTTTCCGTGTAAAAGGACCTTTAAGCTAGCTTTCATGTGTCATTAAGATAGGGAAGCGAGTGAGAATATACATTTCTATATATTGAGGTCACTGACATAAAACATATTAGGCAGATGGCAGTCGATCCAATAGATGGGAATATTGGGAAATGTATGTGGGAAAAGTTGGAGCACATATGTGCTATTAGTTAGTATAGAACCAAAGGGGCAAAGGTTAATGTAGCTATTCAGGAAAATCTGGATAAAAAGGGAGAGCAGGGATATGGACATTGGAGCCTCATCCACAGAGCACACACACTGTGTTGCCTGGAGAAACTTGAAAATCATTCCCTTTCTGCAGCCATCTACTCAAGAAGCCGAAGCTGGCCCGGGGCTCTTTCTTGGTAAACTTGATGAAGGATGCGGACCATAAGTGTGCGTTAAGTAGCAGTTTCCATTCTTTAAGTCTATTTAGCTAACATCAGTTAGTGCTTATTTGCCTGCAATTCTATTTTGTGTCTGTTATATTCATCACAAGTTTAGTGTTATTACATTATGATCCATTTTTGTCTGGTATATCTTTTCTATTCAATATTATTTTCAATAATATTGTTATTCATTAAATGTTATGTTATTTTACATACTGTCTGTTTGTGATTATTGAGTTACAAATACTAAGAAATCCTAAAGAACCTTTAGGAATGATGTTAAAGTTTCACACTCCCTAATACAGTAGTCACCTGAAATGGTATTCCAACAGTCTTGAAGGAGTTCCCAGAGATGCTTAGCCCTTTTGCTTTCACTCTGCGGTCCAGCTCACCCCAAACGATCTCGATTGGGTTCAGGTCTGGTGAATGTGGAGGCCAGATCATCTGGCATAGCACCCCATCACTCACCTTCTTGGTCAAATAGCCCTTACAAAGCCTGGAGGTGTGTTTGAGATTATTGTCATGTTGATAAATAGATGATGGTCCAACTAAACGCAAGCCGGATGGAATAGCATGCTGCTGCAAGATGCTGTGGTAGCCATGCTGGTTCAGTATGCCTTCAATTTTGAATAAATCCCCAACAGTCACCAGCAAAGCACCCCCACATCTCCTCCCCCATGCTTCACGGTGGGAACCAGGCATGTAGAGTCCATCAGTTCACCTTTTCTGCGTCGCACAAAGACACGGTAGTTGGAACCAAAGATCTCAAATTTGGACTCATTAGACCAGTGGAAATCTGTGCTTTGGTCTGATGTCCATTCCTTGTGTTCTTTAGCCCAAACAAGTCTCTTCTGCTTGTTGCCTGTCCTTAGCAGTGGTTTCCTAGCAGCTATTTTACCATGAAGGCCTTCTGCACACAGTCTCCTCTTAACAGTTGTTGTAGAGATGTGTCTGCTGCTAGAACTCTGTGTGGCATTGACCTGGTCTCTAATCTGAGCTGCTGTTTACCTGCGATTTCTGAGGCTGGTGACTCAGATGAACTTATCCTCCGCAGCAGAGGTGACTCTTGGTCTTCCTTTCCTGGGGCGGTCCTAATGTGAGCCAGTTTCTTTGTAGCTCTTGATGGTTTTTGCGACTGCACTTGTGGACACTTTCAAAGTTTTCCCAATTTTTCAGACTGAGACTGACCTTCATATCTTAAAGTAATGATGGCCACTCGTTTTTCTTTACTTAGTTGCTTTTTTCTTGCCATAATACAAATTCTAACAGTCTATTCAGTAGGACTATCAGCTGAGTATCCACCTGACTTCTGCCCAACACAACTCATAGTCCCAACCCCATTTATAAGGCAAGAAATCCCACTTATTAAACCTGACAGGGCACACCTGTGAAGTGAAAACCATTTCAGGTGACTACCTCTTGAAGCTCATCAAGAGAATGCCAAGAGTGTGCAAAGCAGTAATCAAAGCAAAAGGTGGCTACTTTGAAGAACCTAGAATATAAGACATATTTTCAGTTCTTTCACACTTTTTTGTTAAGTATATAATTCCACATGTGTTAATTCATGGTTTTGATGCTTTCAGTGTGAATCTACAATTTCCATAGTAATGAAAATACAGAAAACTCTTTCAATGAGAAGGTGTGTCCAAACTTTTGCTCTGTACTGTGTATATATATATATATATATATATATATATATATACATATACACACACACACCATTTGAAGAACAACACCACCACAGCTCCAGGGAGATCAGATCCAAACTCTCTCCCATCCACAAAAACAAAGAGGAAGGAAGTACTCCAATGCTAAAGTAGTTTAACCCCTTAAGGACCTTGACGTACATGTATGTCATAGCTGGCCGTCACTTAAGGACCAGTGATGTACATGTACGTCAAGCTGTTCAGGTAGGTGCAAAAGCTGCTCCCGCCTGATCAGTGGCGTATCCCGGCATCAGTGAAAACACCAATGCCAGCGTGTTAACCCCTGGTATGCCACAATCAAAGCGGACTGCGGCGTGCAGGGGGTTTGCAGAGAGTACGGGTGCCCTTCGCATCTCAATTGGGTCCCCACGCTACAGTGATGCATAGTCCGCAAAAAAAACTTAAGTTACTCCACGTGCATTCCGTTTCTGTAGGTCCGTATTTCCGTTCCGCAATATAGAACATGTCCTATTATTGCATTATTGCATTACGGACATGGATAGTACTGTTCTATTAGGGGCCAGCTGTTCCTTTCCGCAAAATACGAAATGCACTGGGAGAGTTCTTACCGTGCATGGAGTTTAGACGCAACCCACATAAAAGGCTGACCTGGAGGAGCGAGGCAGTTGGCGTGTGAAAGAAGGTTGACAGTGAGGAGCAGTGAAGAGAAGGAGTAAACGGGGAGGAGCAGGGAACAGTCAGCCTACACAAGGGAGGTTGACAGGGAGGGCCAGCAGGGGGGCGTGGAAGCAGCACTGATGACGTTCTGTCAACTTCAACACTGTGCATCTTGGGACCTGACATTAAGGCAATCTAACTAATGTTTTAGGTCTCAGATAACCCCTTTAACTAAGCCATCAGATGTATGTGCAGATCAGGAGGGAAGGTTTATCTTGGTCGAAAAGAAAACAGGAGATTAAATTTTTCATTTGCAAATATATATATATATATATATATATATATATATATATACACACACACACACCAAACACTGGACAATCAAGATTAATTAAATATGTCTTGAATAAAAGCCTTTACAAGGGGGTACCTTATAATAGGAGGGGACCTAAACATACCATTAGAACCTATATTAGATACCATGAAAGGCAGTTCTACAATAGCTTTCAGAAAATTAAAATTGATCAGGAAGATGCTCCAAAAAACGACAACTAGTGGACACTTGGAGATTTTTAAATCTGAGGACCAGAGATTACTCCTATTTCTCAGCTGTGCACAATCAATATTCAAGAATAGATTACATCTTTATTCAACAAAGAAATTTAAACTGTGTATCAAGAACTACATATGACTCGATTCTTGTACCAGACCATGTCTCTCTGATTACCATGTTTTCTTTTCAGAAAAATAGCTCTAGGGATTATGATTGGATTATTAAAGAATTATTTAATGAATTTAGACAAAGAATCAGAGCACAGAGCTGAAACAAATACTTTTTCACAGAAAATCTGAAAGAGGGTTTAGGTGATTCCACTATTTGTGAAATGCATAAGCCGTCATCAGAGGATATCTTATTCAAGTAGGTGCCAGAAAGAAAACCGAAAAACTTGAGAATTAATAAACTCTTGAATGACTGATGAATGATTAACCCTTTGGATACCGGAGGTTTTTTCGGTTTTGCGTTTTCATTTTTCTTTATTTTCTGTGAGCCCTAACTTTTGTTTTTATATTTTTGTTCACATAGCTGTATGAGGGCTTATTTTTTGCGGCACTTTTTGTACTTTCTAATGCCGCCATTAATTATGGCATAAAATGTTGTGGGAAGCGGTAACAAAAATTCCAAATAGGGGGGAATTGGGAAAAAAAACGCAATTCCTCCACTGTTTTACGGGTTTTGTTCCCACGGCGTTCCGTTTGCAGCAAAACTGACCCATTAAGTTGTAATAACCAGCCTAATGGCCCAGAATACAATATTCACAAAAAACACAAATAGCCTAGGCTATTATGATCCCTTTGGGGCCTATACTAATAGGATATAACTTTTATTTGTATAATTTAAAACTTTATTCCAACAAACAAAAATATGTGAAGTGCCCTAAGTGTCATTAAAAACACTTGTACCAACCACCAGAGTCCGGCTTTTATTCTACATGTGTAATTTCTTTAAATTATCCTTAAATGCGCTGGCTAAGGAATAAAGCCTACTTATGTTCATAAGCTACTGGGAATACAGCAATTGTGTATGGTGCAATATGACAGTCTATACGATTAGTTATTCAGAAGGGCGTTATCTTCATGCCCTACTGTTGCATTAGCTCTTACTACTTGTTATATAGATGACAATACCCTAATAGGTTTGGAACAGTGGGCCGCTGCAAGCAGCTCACAGGTGTGCACTATACTAGAACTGTCAGCTCCATTCAAAACAATTGCTGTAACCTAAACAGTTTTTCTATCAGAGAGCCCTTGCTCGTTTGTATACACCTGCCTGGACCGTAATCGGGCGTCTAATACGTCCCTACGATCTTTGGTGGAAAGTATAACAGTTTAAAAATAACAAAAATGCTCCCCCAACATGTTTCACCACAGATGTGGCTTCGTCAGGGGTAAGGAGCGGCTAACCCGAGACTATAAAATTGGCGTCTTATCTAGAGGTAAGTTCCGCCCTATGGGCAATCCGCCAATCCATTGAGCTCAGGGTTAGTGGACATTACCGTTGTCCATTCAAAGGTAATCTACTCACCTGTAGGTTAATCGCTATTCGGCAATGGGATTCACCGATTGGCCCACAGCGCTGACAACGCTCAGACGCACTGACCAACTGCGCATGTCTTTAGACATAGAGTCGATACCTTATTTCAGTTAATATGCACATGTCTTGGAACTTGGACAACGGAGCCCAAGCTCCACTGCGCATGTCACTGGACTTCGATTCTGACAAATAAAGGTAGAGCTCTGCGCATGTCATGATACTTAGATTCTAAGCACTAAATCCACAGTCATCATATACATCATATACATAAGAACATTCCCCCTAGCGAAGGTAAGTATATATCATAGGAGTATTAACAATCAAGAGGATTGATGTTCTCTAAGGATTACTGTATTGCTCTAATTATATGGTCAGTGCATCATGAGCTCGCCAACACCAATAAACAATAGTTATCAATTGTAATTATTTCCACATATTTAGGCCTAAAGCTAGTAGACCCCATTATAGAGTATTACCAAGATTTCGGTATGACCATCATTGTACATTTATGGAAATCCACATATTTAAAGATAATACCATAAGAAAAAACTCATAAATGTTCAATATTCATTATTGTTCATTCCCTTAGTCAAAGAATGTGTATCATATCTACATGGGGGGGGGGGGGTAATTTCTAAATGAAGGCCGAAAAAGAGAAGCCCTCATTTAGGCAATTAGGGCTCATTGTATTGAGCCTATGGATCCAGCGTGCCTCATTTTGTAGTAGCCGCTTATCCAAATCTCCCTCTCTGGGGCCCATTTCCATTTTTTCTATGCCCCAGAATTGAAGAACCTTTGGGTTGCCATTGTGAAAGTATTTGATATGTCTTGTAATAGTCGTGTCCTTGTTGGTTTCAATGGCACTAAGATGTCCTGAAATCCTCCGTCTTAGTTCCTGTATTGTTTTGCCCACATATTGCTTTGGGCAGGTACAGCTGGCTAAGTAGATGACCCCCCGGTTCCTGCAGGTAATGCGCTGCCTAATCTGATACTCTCTCCCATCCAGAGGATTTGTAAAATACCGTATACGGGGAATAAATCTACAGAAGGTACAGTCACCACATGGTGCTGAGCCTCCCCGTACCTCCCTTCTCCCAGAATCACTTGGTCCATTTGATCCGTGAAAACTGCGGACCAGTAAATCACGCAGGTTTGGTCCTCTACGAAAGGTAATAATTGGATAGCAATTCAGAACCTTAAGTCCTTATCGGCCAGAAGGACATGCCAATGCCTACCTAAGATGTTCTTCATTTCAGTGGAATAGCTATCAAAAGTACCAACACATTGAATCAAGTTGTTCTCATCCTTTTCTTTCTCTCTCAGAAGGTCCTCACGTCTTGTGTTCTTAGCTCTGTTAAAGGCTCTCTTTAGGGGGTTAGTTGGATACCCTCTTTCTTTAAACCTTTTGAAGAGTTCATTGCTCTCCACTATAAAATGGTCATCTGTTTTACAATTTCTCCTAGCCCAAAGATACTGGCCTATCGGTATTCCCCTCTTTAGGGGTAGTGGATGCCAGCTGGACCAGTGCAAATAGCTATTTGTGGAAGTTGGCTTTCTATATATATCCGTGTCCAGGGATCCGTCCTCCCGCAGGATAATTCTGAGATCCAGAAAGGAAATTACCTTTCATGGATTTCAAAAGTATATTTCATACCGATATTGTTTTTATTCAAAGTAAGGACAAAATCCTGAAAACGTGCTCGAGTGCTGTCCCAAATAATAAGTATGTCGTCAATATACCTGCCCCAGTGTTGTATGTGGCAAGTATAACTCAACATACTTTCAACAAAAACGTGATGCTCCTCCCACCACCCCAAAAATGGATTAGCGTAAGTGGGGGCACATGCCGTCCCCATAGCGGTCCCAGTGATTTGTTTAAAAAATGTGTTCTGAAAAACAAAATAATCGTGCTCCAAAATAAATTGTAAAAAAGAGATTACCATGTGATTATGTTGTTTAAAGAGTGTACTTTTAGTGTTAAGAAATGTTTCAATGGCCTTTAGACCTAAGTGG
This sequence comes from Rhinella marina, assembly GCA_900303285.1. Classification (NCBI taxonomy): domain Eukaryota; kingdom Metazoa; phylum Chordata; class Amphibia; order Anura; family Bufonidae; genus Rhinella; species Rhinella marina. The sequence goes on along the minus strand of ONZH01005350.1, from coordinate 182,020 downwards.
TGCTGGATGTTACTGTATAACGATTCCACGTCCCCCCATGTAGATATGATACACATTCTTTGACTAAGGGAATGAACAATAATGAATATTGAACATTTATGAGTTTTTTCTTATGGTATTATCTTTAAATATGTGGATTTCCATAAATGTACAATGATGGTCATACCGAAATCTTGGTAATACTCTATAATGGGATCTACTAGCTTTAGGCCTAAATATGTGGAAATAATTATAATTGATAACTATTGTTTATTGGTGTTGGCGAGCTCATGATGCACTGACCATATAATTAGAGCAATACAGTAATCCTTAGAGAATATCAATCCTCTTGATTGTTAATACTCCTATTATATATACTTACCTTCGCTAGGGGGAATGTTCTTATGTATATGATGTATATGATGACTGTGGATTTAGTGCTTAGAATCTAAGTATCATGACATGCGCAGAGCTCTACCTTTATTTGTCAGAATCGAAGTCCAGTGACATGCGCAGTGGAGCTTGGGCTCCGTTGTCCAAGTTCCAAGACATGCGCATATTAACTGAAATAAGGTATCGACTCTATGTCTAAAGACATGCGCAGTTGGTCAGTGCGTCTGAGCGTTGTCAGCGCTGTGGGCCAATCGGTGAATCCCATTGCCGAATAGCGATTAACCTACAGGTGAGTAGATTACCTTTGAATGGACAACGGTAATGTCCACTAACCCTGAGCTCAATGGATTGGCGGATTGCCCATAGGGCGGAACTTACCTCTAGATAAGACGCCAATTTTATAGTCTCGGGTTAGCCGCTCCTTACCCCTGACGAAGCCACATCTGTGGTGAAACATGTTGGGGGAGCATTTTTGTTATTTTTAAACTGCTATACTTTCCACCAAAGATCGTAGGGACGTATTAGACGCCCGATTACGGTCCAGGCAGGTGTATACAAACGAGCAAGGGCTCTCTGATAGAAAAACTGTTTAGGTTACAGCAATTGTTTTGAATGGAGCTGACAGTTCTAGTATAGTGCACACCTGTGAGCTGCTTGCAGCGGCCCACTGTTCCAAACCTATTAGGGTATTGTCATCTATATAACAAGTAGTAAGAGCTAATGCAACAGTAGGGCATGAAGATAATGCCCTTCTGAATAACTAATCGTATAGACTGTCATATTGCACCATACACAATTGCTGTATTCCCAGTAGCTTATGAACATAAGTAGGCTTTATTCCTTAGCCAGCGCATTTAAGGATAATTTAAAGAAATTACACATGTAGAATAAAAGCCGGACTCTGGTGGTTGGTACAAGTGTTTTTAATGACACTTAGGGCACTTCACATATTTTTGTTTGTTGGAATAAAGTTTTAAATTGTACAAATAAAAGTTATATCCTATTAGTATAGGCCCCAAAGGGATCATAATAGCCTAGGCTATTTGTGTTTTTTGTGAATATTGTATTCTGGGCCATTAGGCTGGTTATTACAACTTAATGGGTCAGTTTTGCTGCAAACGGAACGCCGTGGGAACAAAACCCGTAAAACAGTGGAGGAATTGCGTTTTTTTTCCCAATTCCCCCCTATTTGGAATTTTTGTTACCGCGGATTGCCCATAGGGCGGAACTTACCTCTAGATAAAAGACGTCAATTTTATAGTCTCGGGTTAGCCGCTCCTTACCCCTGACGAAGCCACATCTGTGGTGAAACATGTTGGGGGAGCATTTTTGTTATTTTTAAACTGCTGTACTTTCTACAAAGATCGTAGGGACGTATTAGACGCCCGATTATGGTCCAGGCAGGTGTATACAAACGAGCAAGGGCTCTCTGATAGAAAAACTGTTTAGGTTACAGCAATTGTTTTGAATGGAGCTGACAGTTCTAGTATAGTGCACACCTGTGAGCTGCTTGCAGCGGCCCACTGTTCCAAACCTATTAGGGCAGGGGTAGGGAACCTCCGGCTCTCCAGCTGTTCTGAAACTACAACTCCCAGCAAGCATACTCGCTCTGCTCTTCTAAGAACTCTCATAGAAATGAATGAAGCATGCTGGGAATTGTAGTTTCACAACAGCTGGAGAGCCGGAGGTTCCCTACCCCTGTATTAGGGTATTGTCATCTATATAACAAGTAGTAAGGGCTAATGCAACAGTAGGGCACGAAGATAATGCCCTTCTGAATAACCAATCGTATAGACTGTCATATTCCACCATACACAATTGCTGTATTCCCAGTAGCTTATGAACATAAGTAGGCTTTATTCCTTAGCCAGCGCATTTAAGGATAATTTAAAGAAATTACACAAGTAGAATAAAAGCCGAACTCTGGTGGTTGGTACAAGTGTTTTTAATGACACTACATTTAGGGCACTTCACATATTTTTGTTTGTTGGAATAAAGTTTTAAATTATACAAATAAAAGTTATTAGTATAGGCCCCAAAGGGATCATAATAGCCTAGGCTATTTGTGTTTTTTGTGAAAACTGACCCATGCCCTTCGTTCTCTAGTTCAGTACGATTACAACGATACCCCATATGTGTAGGTTTGTTATGTTTAAATGGTGTAAAAATAAATTTAAGCTTTGAAAAAAAAATATATTTTTTTTTTACTTCGCTATATTCCGACCCCCATACCTTTTTTTTCGTTACATCCACTGAGCTGTTTAGGGGCTCATTTTTTGCGGGACACAGTTTTTATTGATACCATTTTGGAGTGGGCGTGACTTTTTGATCACATTTTATTAAATTTTTTTGGGTAAGAGAAGTAGTGAAAAAATGGCAAAATCGGCCATTTTGAACCTTTTTTCCGCCACGCAATTTGCCGTATTGGAAATTTTTTTTATAATTTAAAAGTATGGGTGTTTTCGGTTGCGGTGATACTCATGATATTTATATTTATTGTTATTTAGGTATTTATTTTTTAATTATACGGAAAGGGGGGTGATTTAAACTTATATATTTTTATATCTATTTTTTAACTTTTTTAAAAAATTTTGTGATTATTTTAAGGATCATATATGACCATAAATATATAACGTTTTTTAATTTTTCATTCTGAGCAATTAGGGATTTTTTAAACTCAATTTTAAGTCCCCTTTGCTCATTTCTTATCATGGCCTGCCATTTGGTGGCCAAAATAAGAATTGCAGATTGAAAGCTGTAAACCTCATCAGCGAGGTTTACAGCTTTCAGATCGAGTGCAGACACCCCGATTGACCACACGGGGTGTCTGCACAATTTAGCGTTTTAGCGCTATTAGATGCCGTGATCACTGCATCTAATGCCTTTTTTTTACCGCGATCAGCATTATTGCCGGTTGCGGTAAGTAGCAACAGGTCTCTGCTGTTTGAAACAGCAGAGACTTGCTGGCCATGACGCCCTCCACACGTGCAAGCGGGCGTCATACTCCCACATCGCTCCAGCGCCGTACATGTACAGCGCTGGTAGAGTAAGGGTTATTCGCATCTTGGGAATGGGGGTATGTTGCTAGGAGAAGCCCCCATTGTCTTATAGGTGTGGGTCCCATCGCTAGGGCCCGCACTTTTATCGAGAACGGAGCCGCCAAAGTGAAGGAGGACACACTGCGCATGCACAGCCACCCTCCATTCATTTCTATGGGGCAGCCGAAAATAGAGCGCTGGCTCGGCTATTTCTGACGGCTACATAACAATGAATGGGAGCGGTGGCCGTGCATACGAGGTGCGCTCCCATTCATTTCAATGGTCCTCGCTCCGTTCTCGTTCCAGTGGTGGGACCCGCACCTATCAGACAATGGGGGACAATGTCTAAGATGGGAATACCCCTTTAATGAACTGATAAATAACTGATATTAAGAGTAGCACTTAAAGAATTAGGGGTCGTCCAGACAGCCGTGGTGTTGCGGATCCGCAAAAGCAAGGATGCCGACCAGTGTGTGTTCCACATTTTGCGGAACACACATGGCCGGCACCCCATACAAAATGCCTCTTCTTGTCCACTATTGTGGACAAGAATAGGACCTGTTCTATATTTTTTCGCGAATGCCGGCATTAGAAATGAATGGGGCCGCATCTATTCCGCAAAATTGCAGAATAGAAGCGGCCCCATTTATATGGTCGGGTGAATGGGCCCTTATTTAATGAAAATATACAAAGATGTTTATTTATGCACCGTTGCAGGCAACACATTGAAGCCAATAAATGTGGGAAAAATCTAGCTTGCCCAAAAACAGCAAAGTAAAAAATACATAGATAAAATCAAAGATAAAAATAACAGTGATATACTGAACACTGATGGTATAGCCATAACATTTTGGATATTTTACTCTTTTGATCTTTATAACTTAAAAAAAACACCAAGATCCCAGAGTAGCAGATTAGGAAATATCTGGAGGAGGTAAACTTACAGTACCTTCTCTGCCAAAAAGGCAGAAAAAAGTCGATATCTCCTTTTTCATGCCAAAGGCAATATAGGAATCTTTTTTTTATTATTTAGATCACATCTAACATAAAACAATGCGTTTCGGGGGTACTAAAGCCCCCTTCCTAAGGGTTACAATATAATAGCATTTTGTCAAGTATAAATAGGCAAAAAAAAACACCCCAAAAAAATATATATCTGTTTTATTTACTGGTGCCCCCATTTTTATATAAAATGAACTTTTATTTTATGCTAATAAGGCCTCTAGGTGCAAGGGGCGTTACCCCTGCTACTAGAGGCTCTGTTGATTGACAGGACCAGGCAGAGAAGAAACACTCCATTCACCATAGCTTGCAAGGACCTTCAATGATGTCATGACCATTTGATCAGTCACATGGTTTAGGAGGAGACAGGCTGTTTGTGTGATCCTAACCATGTGACTGATCACATGGTCATGACATCATTGAAGGTCCTTGCAAGCTATGGTGAATGGAGTGTTTCTTCTCTGCCTGGGACTGGTCAATCAACAGAGCCTCTAGGAGCAGGGGTAACGCCCCTTGCACCTAGAGGCCTTATTAGCATAAAATAAAATAATAATATAATCCCATGGAAATAAAATCTAACAATATTATAGATAAAATTATTACAAGAGAAGGGATGATGCCAAGATGCCCATTTTAAAATCACTGTATGATGAGAATAAATAGGATAAAAATGGATAAGAATATGTATGGGGTAAAAATAAATAAATAAATGAATATATATATATATATATATATATATATACACACACACACACACACACACACATACATACATTACATTAAAGTAAATAAATATAATACAAAAAAAATATTACATCTATTACATATTTTGTATTTTTCAAAGTTTTTGCCCGTCTGTATGCAAGATGGGGAATTCTCGGAAAAGATTGTCTCAATATTGGATCCTTTTGTAGAATGTACCAATGTTTTTCTAAGATCGATTTGATGCTATCGTGATTCTGATTATGAGTGGTTACAAAGTTCCATTCAAAATTCCTAGTGCTTTTATTTTCGTTATTATTCTCACACTTTTTGGGTAAAAGGCACTTAGATTGTGTGAGCACTAGTGCTTTCTTCTGCGCCCCTACAATAAGGTCTCTTGGATACCCCTTGTCAGTGAACATAGCGGATAGAACTGAGCTCTGTTCAATAAAATCTTTTTCTTTAGTACAATTGCGGCGTATTCTATATTCTCTTTTTTATTTAGAAATGTTTCACACAAATATAATTATTTCAGAGAATTCTTTATCTGACTCGGAGGGATCTTCTAGTAGTTGTACATAATCAACATTTGAGAGAATCCTAAGTGCTTCCTTGATGTAGTCGGCTCTGTTTTGTATAACTAAAATCACCTCCTCCCCCCCTTTATCGGCACATCATATGATGATATAGTCATTCTATTTTAGAGTCTTCAGGGCGGTGGTTTCAGCTTTTGTAAGGTTCTTTTTATTGCTATGTGTTTGATTGATTCATCGGAACTCATCCGTGACCACTGTATAGAAAGTGTTGATGAAGTTCCCCTTATGGTGTACAGGATAGAAATTCGAAGGGGGTTTAAGGCCCGAGGGTATAGCAGCTATTACATTTTCTGGGGTAACTAGAGTTTCAGCTGATGTTGCTTGCTTCTTCGGAGCCTTATCCAATATTTTGAAGTGTCTTTTTAGTGTTAACTCTTATGTATTTATTTAAATCGAGGAATAAATAAAATTCGCCGATTTTAGTTTTAGGGCAGAACGAAAGACCTTTGGCCAATACCAAAACCTCACTTGCGGACAAATTGAAAATCCCTAGTGTCCTGATTGACTGTGGGGAAAAAGATTAATGTATTTCTCTTTTCATTTTTGTTTTTGCAACAGCCCCCTCTACATCCTCTTAAGTTTTTTTCTTTTTGAGGTGGGTTTCTGACCCAGCGGGTGAAATTTTTTTTTCATAGCTGTGGTTTTGGGACTTTCTCAGATCAAATACAACGTGGTGTGATCATGGGAGGTAGAGCTAAAAAAGAAAACTGAATTGATCAATTGAATGGAGTAAAAAAAATAAAATAAATAAAATTATATATATACACACATACATACGCATATATACATTGAACCTAATCTGGCCAATGGCTCCCCATGGTGTACAAGCACCGCTGATCTTGGTACATCGAACCACATCATCCAGTCTAGTGGAAATCCTACAAGGTCCCTTTACACAACACCATGTATAAATAACCACTCTAGAGCCAGTTCTAATGCTGATTTTCATACGCCATCTACATCCAACAAAAACTCACCCACTCACACCAAAACAGTTCTGTCCACCCCCTTGTTTAGTGAGGAAGTCCTTGCCACTCTCCACAATCTCACTCCTCTAGGAACCAACAATCAGAACCAAAATGACAACAAGGGTATGGTTTTTTTTCACTGAAACATCTCCTTTAGGTGAACATGTATCAACAGCAGGGACACCTAACTGCACACTACCGAATATCACCTGTATCAATGAAGGACAACTTAATGGTCCCTCCATATCTACATCTTTTCCTTTTTTAGCTCTACCTCCCATGATCACTCCCACCACATTGTATTCGATCCGAGAAAGTCCCAAAACCACAACTATGAAAAAAAAAATTTCACCCGCTGGGCCAGAAACCCACCTCGAAAAGAAAAAAACTTAGAAGAGGATGTAGAGGGGGCCGTCACAAAAACAAAAATGAAAAGAGAAATACATTAATATCTCTTTCCCCACAGTCAATCAGGACACTAGGTATTTTCAATTTGTCCACCCACCAATTGTCCGCAAGTGAGGTTTCGGTATTGGCCAAAGGTCTTTCGTTCTGCCCTAAAACCAAAATCGACGAATTTTATTTATTCCTCGATTTAAATAAATACATAAAGTTAACAATAAAAAGACACTTCAAAATATTGGAGAAGGCTCCGAAGAAGCAAGCAACATCAGCTGAAACTCTAGTTACCCCAGAAAATGTAGTAGCTGCTATACAGGAAGGGGGCCTTAAACCCCCTTCGAATTTCTATCCTGTACACCATAAGGGGAACTTCATCGACACTTTCTATACAGTGGTCGCGGATGAGTTCCGAAGAATCAAACACATAGAAATAAAAAGAACCTTACAAAAGCTGAAACCACCGCCCTGAAGACTCTAAAATAGAATGACTATATCATCATACGATGTGCCGATAAAGGGGGGGAGGGGGTGGTTTAGTTATACAAAACAGAGCCGACTACATCAAGGAAGCACTTAGGATCCTCTCAGATGTTGATTATTATGTACAACTATTTGAAGATCCCTCCGAGTCAGATAAAAAAGAATTTTCTAAACCTATTAAATTTGGTGAAACATTTCTAAATAAAAAAGAGAAAGAATATCTATAGAATACGCCGCAATTGTACTAAAGAAAAAGATTTTATTGAACAGAGCTCAGTTCTATCCGCTAGGTTCACTGACAAGGGGTATCCAAGAGACCTTATTGTAGGGGCGCAGAAGAAAGCACTAGCCCTCATACAATCTGAGTGCCTTTTGCCCAAAAAGTGTGAGAATAGGAACGATGATAAAAGCACTAGGAATTTTGAATCAAACTTTGTAACCACACAATCAAAATCACGATAGCATCAAATCGATCTTAGAAAAAAATTGGTACATTCTACAAAAGGATCCAATATTGAGCCAATCTATTCCGAGAATTCCCCATCTATTCCCCATCTTACATACAGACGGGCAAAAACTTAGATAAATACAAAATAAGTAATAGATGTAATTTTTTTTGTACTATATTTATTTACTTTAATGTATATGTATATATATGTATGTGTTTGTATGTGTGTGTATATATATATATATATATATATATATATACACTCACCGGCCACTTTATTAGGTACACCATGCTAGTAACGGGTTGGACCCCCTTTTGCCTTCAGAACTGCCTCAATTCTTCGTGGCATAGATTCAACAAGGTGCTGGAAGCATTCCTCAGAGATTTTGGTCCATATTGACATGATGGCATCACACAGTTGCCGCAGATTTGTCGGCTGCACATCCATGATGCGAATCTCCCGTTCCACCACATCCCAAAGATGCTCTATTGGATTGAGATCTGGTGACTGTGGAGGCCATTTGAGTACAGTGAACTCATTGTCATGTTCAAGAAACCAGTCTGAGATGATTCCAGCTTTATGACATGGCGCATTAACCTGCTGAAAGTAGCCATCAGATGTTGGGTACATTGTGGTCATAAAGGGATGGACATGGTCAGCAACAATACTCAGGTAGGCTGTGGCGTTGCAACGATGCTCAATTGGTACCAAGGGGCCCAAAGAGTGCCAAGAAAATATTCCCCACACCATGACACCACCACCACCAGCTTGAACCGTTGATACAAGGCAGGATGGATCCATGCTTTCATGTTGTTGACGCCAAATTCTGACCCTACCATCCGAATGTCGCAGCAGAAATCGAGACTCATCAGACCAGGCAACGTTTTTCCAATCTTCTACTGTCCAATTTCGATGAGCTTGTGCAAATTGTAGCCTCAGTTTCCTGTTCTTAGCTAAAAGGAGTGGCACCCGGTGTGGTCTTCTGCTGCTGTAGCCCATCTGCCTCAAAGTTCGACGTACTGTGCGTTCAGAGATGCTCTTCTGCCTACCTTGGTTGTAACGGGTGGCAATTTGAGTCACTGTTGCCTTTCTATCAGCTCGAACCAGTCTGCCCATTCTCCTCTGACCTCTGGCATCAACAAGGCATTTCCGCCCACAGAACTGCCGCTCACTGGATGTTTTTTCTTTTTCGGACCATTCTCTGTAAACACTAGAGATGGTTGTGCGTGAAAATCCCAGTAGATCAGCAGTTTCTGAAATACTCAGACCAGCCCTTCTGGCACCAACAACCATGCCACGTTCAAAGGCACTCAAATCACCTTTCTTCCCCATACTGATGCTCGGTTTGAACTGCAGGAGATTGTCTTGACCATGTCTACATGCCTAAATGCACTGAGTTGCCGCCATGTGATTGGCTGATTAGAAATTAAGTGTTAACGAGCAGTTGGACAGGTGTACCTAATAAAGTGGCCGGTGAGTGTATATATATATATATATATATATATATTCATTTATTTTTTTACTCCATTCAATTGATCTCATTTCTTTTTGATTTTTAAACATATTCTTATCCATTTTTTATCCTATTTATTCTCCTCATAGAGTGATCTTAAAATGGGCATTGGCATCATCCCATCTCTTGTCTGGCCTCTTCCATCGGCCACCGTGCATAAATCCAAGTGTCACGTTGCCAGGGCAAAGTACACGCTATACTTCCTTGTTCCAATCCGGCATCACCCTGCCGGGACTTCTGATCACGTGACCCGCTTCCTTTATAAGCTGGCAGCGCTCAGCATCCCGTTGCCGGGACTACGGTCACGTGATCGAGCTGATGCAGTCACGTGGCCGCATATGCTTAGTTACAGCCCCACACTATTTAAATATATTTGAATGCAGCGTTTTTTATTTTCCGATTTAACAGATCAAAATGGGATATATAGTCACCTGAATGGCCCCCTCTTTAAGGGCACTTTTATTGGATACCTCCCAAGTTGTTTTAATCAAAGTTTCATTAACCCTTTCAGTACCGGGCCACTTTTCACCTCAAATCCCAGGCCGTTTTTTGCAAATCTGACATGTGTCACTTTATGTGGTAATAACTGTGGAACGCTTTTACTTATCCAGGCCATTCTAAGATTGTTTTCTCGTCACATACCCTTCAAATTATAAAAAACTGCTTACAAACTTTGTTAACCCTTGAGGTGTTCCACAAGAATTAATGGAAAATGGAGGTGAAATTTCATAATTTCACTTTTTTGGTAGATTATTCATGTTAATTTTTTTCTTGCAAAACAACAAGGGTTAACAGCAAACTAAACCTCAATATACATTACTCTGATTCTGCAGTTTACAAAAATACCCCATATGTCGTGGTAAACGTCTCTATGGGTTTGTGGCAGTGGTCAGGAGGAAAGGAGCGCCATACGGATTTTGGAGGCAGATTTTGCTAGAATGGTTTTTAGGCACCATTTTGTAATTGAGAGACCCTGACGTACCCCTACATTGGAAACCTTCAAAAAGTGACCCCATTTTGGAAACTACACACTTCAACAAATATATTAAGGGGGGTACTGGCCACTTTGACCCCCTAAGCGTTTTACGGAATTTGTAAACACTTGGCTATGAAAATGAAAAGTTTCATTTCTTCCAATAAAATGTTGCTTTGGCCCCAAATTTTTCATTTTCACAAGGGGTAACAGAAGAAAAGCACCCCATAATTTGTTACCCATTTTCTCCTGAATACGGCAACACCCCATATGTGGTGGTAAACTGCTGTGGGGGCACATGGCAGGACATTTTTGAGTTATTGTCTTATGTGGGGGCTCATTTTTTGCGGGACGAGATGAAGGTTTGATTGGTACCATTTTGGGGTACATACGCCTTTTTGATCGTGTGGTATTACATTTTTTGTGAGGCAAGGTGAAAAAAAAATGGCTGTTATGGCATAGTTTTTTTTTTAAATTTTTTTTTACAGCATTCGCCATCTCATGTAATATTTTTATAGAGCAGGTTGTCACGGACGCGGCGGTACCCAATATGTGTAACTTTTTTATTTTTGGAAAGTTTTACACATTAGATTTATTTTTGAACAGAATAAAATCTGTTTTTTGTGTTGCCAATTTCAGAGAGCCATATTTTTTTTTGATTTTTCGGGTGATTGTTGAGGTAGGGTATCATTTTTGCGGGACAAGATGACGATTTGATTGGTACCATTATGGGATGAATACGCCTTTTTGATCACCTGCTATTACACTTTTTGTAAGAGAAGGTGACCAAAAAATGTCTGTTTTGGCCCATTTTTTTTTTTTTTTTTACTGCGTTCACCTGGCGGGGTGGATGACGTGATATTTTTATAGAGCCAGTCGATACGGACGCGGCAATACCTAATATGTTTATTTTTCTTTTTTTACCTTTTTTTTACTATTTTTTTTGGAAAAGGTTTTTTTTTTTTACTTGAAACTTTTATTATTTTTTAGTAAAATATTTTTTTTTTCCACTTTAACTTTTGATCCCCTTTTTTTCCACTTTAACTTCTGATCCCCTTTAATACACTTACAGCCTGCTTCCTTTGCGATCCAGGGGGCTGGATCGCACAGGCACGCAGGGATAGCAGCCACGATGGCCCCCCCGCTCGTTATCCTGAACTCCCTTAACTCCCGCACACCACATGTGCCGCGGTCAGCGCTGACCGCGGCACATGAAGGGTTAATGCGCCGGCATCTGTGTTTTCACCGATGCTGGTGCATTCAGCAGGAGTCCGGTACCTGGGCACAGCCGGACCCCCGGCGCTGATCGGGCAGGCGCAGCTTCTGCGCCCGCCCGATCAGAGCGCCGTACATGTACGGCTCTGGGACTTGCGGCAGTGATTTTTGCGCCGGACATGTACGGCGCTGGGAGTCTAAGGGTTAAAGTCATATCACTGTGTATGTACATGAATATGTTAAAGCGGCGTTCCCAGATCAGTGGGTACCACCCCCTATGCGTTTTTTTTAATGTTTTTTTGCCTATTTA